>QTSX02005377.1:0-28884 GCA_014839935.2 Entomophthora muscae
GCCCCTTGTGAAAATATTAACAACAGTTTGGTGATCAGCTAAATTTTAATTAGAAAATTATAGTATTAACTGTTTTTAGATAAAGTTGTTACTGATCCAAATTCAAAACCTTAATGATAAAATTTAAGCCAATCAGGAGCCAAGTGATAAAGTGATTGTTGTGACATAAAGGCTCATTCAATAATTCTTTGGTGCATGTGCGCTAATTAATATGATTAGCTGGATGTTTTGCCATTGTATGTCATTGCTGCTGTGGCAAGTTGTTGATGGAATAGTGCTAACCCAGTAGCTGATTGGGCACTAGTCCATCAACAACTTGCCACAGCAGCAATGGCGTACAATGGCAAAACATCCAGCCAATCATATTAATTAGCGCACATGCACCAAAGAATTATTGAATGAGCCTTTATGTCACAACAATCACTTTATCACTTGGCTCCTGATTGGCTTAAAGTTTATCATTAAGGTTTTAAATTTGGATCAGTAACAACTTTATCTAAAAACAGTTAACACTATAATTTTCTAATTTAAATTTAGCTGATTACCAAATTGTTGTTAATATTTTCACAAGGGGCTATGTTTAAGGCTAAAAATTACTGTGTTCTGGATCTAGATACACAACATAGTAAATATATGATTTTATAGAAATAAGCTGAACATAAAGAATAAAACCAACTATAAACAAAGAGAACATGAACAATTGGAATTCAAAATACTAATAATATAAATAGAAAATGGTTGGTGACAGGGGTTTATTGGGGCAGGGGAGAGTGATGCCTAGGAGGCAAAATAACACAGGAAGGAAGACGTAGAGGCAGTGCTGGCCTGGGGGGTCTGGGATTGGGTGGGTTGGGCTTGTGGGTTAGGGGTGTTGGTGGTGGGGGTGGAGGCAGGAGGATTTTGCGTGATGGCTGCTATATAATGCTTGTCATATTCCTCATTGGTCATTGGCTGGATGAACTGGTAAGTGGCAGTGGCACAGGGTGGGAGGCGTTTATCCTTACATGATTGGTTGTTCATGTTCACATGGAAAACCATTTGTGCAAACAAGTCAGCCACCATCTGGCAGCCAAAGAGAAAATTGTGATCAAGGACCCCAAGATATAGGTTGTTGAAAGCCTGAGGGCGGCGCTCCTGTAATGTGGATCCCATGTTGAAGAAGATGAAATCAGCCAGATGTACCTCTTTATAGCCAGCAGGGTAGACTGAGGCCTGGTGCCCGCGTCTCTGGATGGCCTTGAGGGCAGTGAAGCTACCCTCCATCTGGTGGCTCAAGAAAACCTGGTACTTGGAATTTGAGCCATCCCAGGAGTCAAGTAATCCAGCAAGGATATGGCTGTATGAGTAGCCATTGATGAAATCTGGGTTTGTCCAATAGTAGACAAAACCCCTGGCTGAAACAGCCAGAAATGCACCAATGAATGTCCCCTTCTTGACCTTCTTCCTTCCATTCTTGGCGGTGGCTTTTCCTTGATTACCAAAATCATCAAAAGCTATTGATAGCTTGTAATAGGAGATTAACATGACATCATCAGTTAGACTAGTCAGGCATTGGACCAGGGTTGATTTGATGGCAGTGTCATACGGGGAATCCTCAGTGCCTTCCCATTGGTTGCCGGCAAAATGGGTAAGAACTTGTATGGAAGCCACCTTCCCATACATCCAGAGCTGCACCATGCGCTCAGAGACCCATATGTTATAGTGCGCAAGCTGCTTCCAGACCTGGGTCAAGGGAAGCTTGGGATCCTGCTGGAGGAGGTCAAGCATGATTGGGTATGCCTCAGATATTTGTGACTTGGGGGCCTTCTTGGGCTTCTTGGCTGTCCTGATCAGATTCCCCCTGTTCATCAGGTTGTTGAATTCCTGCATGACAGTAGCTCGGTTAAACTGCAACTGGGCAACAATCTGTTCCCAGGACAGAGCCTGTAGATTCAGTGCCACAATTTCCTGAAGAATTTGGCTGGTGATGATTTGTTGCTTGGGGCGCTAGGCAGGGGAGCTGAATCCTGATTGGCTGTTTGGGGGTAGGTTGGCTGGTGGAAGGAAGTTGTTCCAAATTAAGGTTGCCATCCTGATTGGTTGTTTGGTGGGCAGCTTGTGCGGGGGGTGGGTACGGGAGCAGGGGCAGAGCTAGACACTAAGTGACTCTCAAACAAGTCAAAGCCATAGGAGTCAGTGGTCAGATACAGGTCAGCTTCCTTGTTACCCGCCTCAAAGGCTTGGGTGTAAACAGGTGCCTTCACTTTCTGAGCCTAGCCTCCATTGAAGCTGGCTTGGCTGCTGCTGGCTTGGCTGCTGGCGCTGTCAAAGATATTGCTTGTAAAAATCATTGTAAAAAACCTAGGATAAAATCACTAAAAGTAGAAATTTTAAAATTTAATGATTTATTTTTATTGTAATCTCAAGTCCATATTTGGAAGGTTCTCAAAACCCTTTCATACAAATCTGGAGCCTTGAAAATGGATAAAATGCCTCTGTTCCTAAATTGGATAGCTGTTGATTGGCTGTTAAATTGATATTTTTCTATTTCAGGCTGCTCATACTACACATCTTGTGTGAGTTCACTTTGTTTTGTTCTTGTGTAATCTTGCTTCTAGATTGCTCAAGTTTTGTTTTGTTTTAGTTCTTCTGTTGGTGCCTCATATGAATCCTGATTGGATTATAATATACTCTGGAGCAGCATCCATTCCTGTCACTTGTTGTGTCAGTTCATTTTGTTTGTGGTTTGAATTACACCACTTGATGTTTGATATAATTTTGTATAATGGGCTAGTGAAATTTTGTTTTTGGTTTGACAGTCCATTTATTAACTGAAATTTTATAAATTAATTGAATCCTGAATCTCGCGCAACTTGGAGTTTGTTTAAATCTGAAATCATTTTGTTTAAATCTGAGGTATTTTTGGTTGTTGTCATAGCTTTTAAAACTACTGTATTTTCTTTGGTGCTTAGGTAATCTTTTAACATTTTTGGTCAAATTAACCATTTCATAATGTTTCAGAAGCAAGTTTACAGCTTTTGCAGAAGTAAAATACAGGATTGAATTTGAAAAAATTACTGATTATTCCTAGGTCCATAATGTCTTTCTCTGTTAGTCTGGCTCTTGAAATTGCAGGCAGGTGACAGAAAATGTTTTGGTCATCTCCAGAGGTATTTTGAAATTCAAATTTATGAACCTGACTTTTGATTTAGATTGTTCTTTTACACAGAGTATGTATCAATTTGTTTCTTTTGAAACAAAAAATGCAGGTAAGATTTATAATTCCTGTTTTAACAGAATTTTCTCTAGGTTAGTTTTAATCAAGTATGGGAATTAATTAAACATCAGCAGACAAGGTAAGTTGTTCCAGAGATCTTTTAACCTTTTTTTAGTGTTGATAAGAGCCTCCTGTTTTGATATTAAATTCTGTTGTGTCTGTTCTGAAAGCCCCAGTCCCTGGTGCACAGTTTTATGTTCTTTTTTAACTGGGTATACCATAGTTTGGCTGATATATGAGAAATATTAACACTTAGAAGGTTGTTGTGTGATATGTTGATGTATCCTTAATTTAGGGGTGGGATAATACCTAAACAATTTATTATGTCAATATAAATCCTGAAATATCAGGAAACACTTTCTTGACATCAATAAGATACCTGATAATGAAACAAACACACCCTCAGAATTGAAAATCAAGCACATGAAAGCAGCTCAAGAATGGTTTCATCATAAAGGTCTAGATCTTAAAGGTTCTAAAAATAAATCTAGCCTCAATACCAGCAACTTAAGAGGAAGCGTTATTATGGGATTTAAAGTACAGACTTTCAGCCAACTTTAAGGACAAACTTACATGAACCCAGGTTAATGTAGGTAAACTTATCTTCCAGCATCTCATATCAGCCTCAGTGTAAAGTTCTGAGGGGTTTCACTAGCCTTGAACAGGGATATAATCTCTAGGCCAACAAAAAAGGCAGGCTGCATCCAGGCACAGCCTCTACGCAACCTAGAGGACCTTGCTCACACTATAGATGAGTGTTTTGTCCTGGCATTTGCTGTAAAAACGTCTCCTTCATCTTTGGAATTCCCTATAGCTATGGAGGAGACATTACTCCATTTGGATTACCTGCTCTCCTAGTGTCACAAGTGACAAATTCCTACTATCAATTAGCAAGGAAAATCCTCAATTACGTGATTCAAACCCCAGGACCCTGTGGGCTGTCAGCCTGCAGGCCCAGTTGCCTGCATTTTTTTGGGCTCAAATAAGAAATAGATTCAACTTTAGAGAAACCTCTGAAACCCACCAGCATATCACCTTCTATGATTTAACCCTGCCCTCTGAAGGATCCTCTTAGCCTAGCCAATAGAAGCGCCAACCCAAGCAATATCCCTGTAATAACTTAGGTCACCACCAATGGAGTACTGCAGAAATTTTCCCAAGAACAAGGGCCGCCAAATGATGAAAAATCTCATGCCTTGAAGAAGGATATTGAGATTACCTGTCCCAGCCCAGCCAATGATGAATTGTCTATGTTGGATGCCACCAAGGATTTCCAAACCCTGATAAATGCTACTACCTGGCTCACAAGAATTTGAAAAAGTTTTCACAGTTTTAATGAGCATACTTATACCCAGGAGATGACAGGAAGACACTCATTGTGGCAACAGTGACAAAATCAACTGTAGGGATACAAAAGTGAGAATCCAAAAGTGGCCAAGTCAACAAGTTTAAAACTTCAAAGTTAAATTAAAACAACTCATCTGAGATTAAAATTTATTATGGCCATATAAAGTACTTTTTATTCATTTCTCAACTAAAAAAATTCAAGAAAAAGTAGTTACTTTATTATAAAAAGCCATTTTGAAAATTCAAAAAGTATCAACTTGGCCACTTTTTAATTCTCACTTTTGCATCCCTACAGTTGATTTTGCCACTGTTGCTCTCATTGTCATTTTTACAATAAAGTGTTATGAACCTTTGGTTCACGCTGGTCCTACCCTACATCCTTTTAGCACTTCACCATTTTCAATTCAATCTTCCCAGGGCTGTCCCTGCTTCCCACCAAGCCCAAGAAAACACAGACCAACCACCCAAATTATTCTGTCCTCCAGAAGCTCCCTACGGCCTGGTTCATTTTACAGAGTATCCTTCAAACCCAGATTATTCAGAGTTTGCCTTAGAGAAGATCCTAATTTATGACCCAGAAGCCTGTACCAGAGAAACATAGCTTATTGGCTGTAAAGATACTTGGATCACTGTGCAACCTTTGCTATTTTGCGGCAAATATAATTATCTGCCCACATATTTGGTACCAATGACTCCTCCCTTGACCCTGAGGCCCTACTGCCCGCAAGAATCTATTGCTACTAGTGAGTCCACTTCCACCCAGATATTTGGAGTCATGTAAATCACCCTCACTGGCTTAATTAATTCTATGGTGCCCACCAGCAGACCCTGGGCCAACCTTGGGAAATCACTATCCTACATTGTAAAGTTAGCCCCCATCCTGTGGTGGGCCCTTACTTCTGGGCCTGTGGGCCATCTGCCCGCAAGTTCTCAGGAACCTACCACAGGATGGATTCCTGACACTTAGTGCTGACCTTTATTAAAGAAATTGGCAGGTATCAGGGATCCAATTGTTAGGAAGGTGATCTCTAATTGAGTAGAGTAGGGCCCCTAAATTGAATTTAACTAAGGCTGAACCCACCAAAATCCCTACCATCATCATATAGATTAACTGACCAAAAATTTAAAGCCTTTTCAAGAAGAGATTTAATTGATATAATAAATAATATGCAGAGGTGTAGATAAGAACATATCAAGGAGAATGAGGATGAACAATGGGCATGATATGAATAGTTTCAACATAATGCATGTGGCAATGTTGAGATCCAAATCTGTACCAAACTGATTCTTCATACTTCTCTGTCAGAGATGGAGAAGGAATTTCATCACTGGAAAGGTATTTTAGGATGATTCCAAGCAGGAAGAGACATACCAGGAAGGGTTTTTTTTCTGTTCTAAATTGAATGAGTATCTACTAATCTAGAAGAAAATATAGATTTATCAAATATAGAATTTTGGACAAAAAGAAGTTGTTAGAGCAATTTCTCCCAATCAAAATATCTGTTTAAATACTGATGAGGAAATTGAGGATGGGTGACAAGTTTAACATTTGCTCTTGCTGGGTATCTTGGGAATGACACTGTCAGGCACCCACCCACTTGGAAGTAATCTCCTAAGGTGATGAATGATTGCAGAGGGATTTAGACCAGTTACCAATGAACCCACGGGCAGGGACACCATACCAAGATTCAAAGAGTTCCCCAACTAGACAATATTGGCCTAAGAGCAGATTGAAACAGCCAAGGAAAAAGTATGCTCCTAAGTAGGACAAGAGGAAGGCAGAGGCCAATGGGCAAAAGACCTGTGGTTCAACGGTCTTGTATACGGACTGGTAGTCCTGAGGCTCTTCCTTCTGAGGTGGGTTGTGGGACAGGGGAGTAGCAGTATACTATACTCCTGGGATTATCTGGCGCCAAGAGCTATCCAGGAATTGAATTTCAGGAGAAGTGCCAGAGTCTGCACACAAACCTATTGAAATGCCAGAAAACACAGTCAGTAACAAGACCATCCAATAGATCCATTTATACCCAAGAGACTTCATAAAAAAAGTCTTGGGTAATCTCATGGTTAGAATCAACAAAAGGTTTAATTCAAGCTAAGAATGGACAATAATTCCCTTGGGATGAATGTAGACTTTATTGATTGAACAAGTAATAGATCATAACTTATCAGCATTATATAGCATGGAAGCTAAATGATAGTATGGAGATAAAAATAAAGGAGATCAAATCTCATGGGGATGAAATTGGGGAAATTTGGAGGGAAACTGGAGATCCTAGGCATTTGAAATTTAAACTTGAGTTATTTGCATTACTGAAGCAATAAAGCTGACCTCAGCAACACTAAAACATTTCTTTCTTTAAACAATTTGCCCTTCAGGAAGAAAGAGAACAGGAAATACACAGCTATCTCCCAGTTAAAACTGGGGAAGGAGAACAAGGACCAGCAACAGAACCAGAGGCCAACAGACAAGCCAGAGCAATAACAGGGTCAAAACAGTTGTAATCGTCATCAAAGTGATTAAAAGGATCCATTGAAAAGATCGGCAAAAAACCTGATTGGCTGGAATCAAGTTCAAAAGGTAACAATTTTCTCTTTACAATTTTAATAATTGTTCTCTTAAGAAAAAGAGCGTCTAGAAGAGAAGAGAACCCAAGTTCAAATCTTGTTGCTGTTAATACTGGTTTTGGAAGCAAATACACGTCCATGCCAACAGGTAATAAGGAGCAAATACTACTGACTAACCCATTGGTTTTAGAAGACCCAATAGAACCCAAAGGAGGGAACATTTCTTCTCCTATGCCAAGGAATAAATTGTTGTAAGGAATCTCAGGAAAGACATTCCTGACAGAAACAATGTCTTGCAGGCCTTCAGGTAAGAAGGGACTTATAATTGAGGTTTGTGTACTTCCTTTGAGGTTTGGCCTTGGGTCCTTGCATGGTGGGAGAGACTTGGATGTGAGAAATTTTGGTAGCTTGCTTGCTTATCTTGACTTGATTGGCCCTTTGCTGTATATCCTTGTGGTAGTCCAATAAATCCTGCATTCTTTTTTGCTTTATTGGCTATTGATCCCTTATGTCAGGCACCCACCCACTTGGAAGTAAACATCCAAGATAATGGATGATAGCCAACAGATTAAGACTAGTCACTAAAGAACCTACGGGAAGGGATATTACCCCAAGATGGAAAAGTTCCCCAAACAACCAATAGCAACCCAAAAGTGGACTGAATCTTCCTAAGAAGAAGTACACCCCAAGGTAGCTTAAGAGGAAGGCTGAGGCCAATGGGTGAAAAACTGTAGGAGGGTCAGGCTTGGTAGCTGCTTGATACATCTGGGGCTTCTCTTTGGTAGGCAGGTTGTATGACAGAGGAGTAGCTGTGTATCAAACTCCTGGGATGATGCAGCACCAGGATTTCTCTAAGTACTTGGGTGCAGGGGAAGACCCAGAGTTGGCTCTGGTTCCCAACAAAACACTGTCTCTAACTGTAAGGGCCAAAAAAACCAAAAATCTGACCCCAGATTCAAACCCGCAACCTCCGCTGTAAAGAAAAAACGTGGGCAACTGTGCAAACCCGCTGGGGGAATCAAACCCCACTTGAGCCACCAGGGCAGGTGGAAACCGACTCTCAAAAGAGAGATCAGCATAAATTTGCTTTTTACAGTAGAAGCGGTTGATTTAACCAGGGCCAGTTCACAAACTGGTCCAGGGGGGCTAGCGGCCCCCAATGGTAGTGAAGCCACCAGCTCTAATACTACAAATGAGCTGGGTGGCTCCCATCTGTTAATCAATGATTTTTTATGGGTTATCCAGCAGATCCAGTATCAACTGTGTCTGTTAAATAACTTGTCAATTAAATTAGTTCAAGTTTAATTCCAGTCAACCAGTCAACCAGTCCCACAGAAATCAAGGTTTCTGCTCAAGTCCTATCTTTCAGTCCTGATTCCCAGCCAATCTCTAAATTCAATGCCACTTCACCCACTGATGTAATAAAGCATCATCTGCAAGAAGATGTTCCAGTTTCCCCTTCCAATCAAATAAATCCTGTTAAAGAAGATTACCAAGCCATTGAAAACCCCACAATGCCTGCAGTTTCCAACTGTTTCATTAGGCCAAGAACAGAAGAGAAGCCACTCATCCAGGAATATTCACCAGCAGATGACAATCCCCCTACCCAGAAGCAAGTCTAAACTGCCAAGCAACCCCAGCCCCAAATGATTAAGCTGGATATAATTAACCACCAATCAGCTTCCAACAATCCAACCAATCTCAAGATGAAACCAGATGAGCCAAACCCAGACCCCAGAACTTCCCCCAGCCATGAGTCAATCAACCAATCCAATGGGCCAAGCTCAGAGAACTTCCCTCCACCAACCCAGCCCAAGATTCTTGGGACCATATCCCCTGTTCTCAAGAATTTCTCCTTCTTCCCCAAAGTGCCTGTGACCAAAGGTTGGTCTACTAGAGCTCTCTAAGGAGTTGCCAGTAGTTGCTTCCAAGGAAGACCAGATGAGTGGTATAAAGCCCACTTCCCTACAATCAAGACAGGCACTGAGAATGTTTAATAAAATGTATGTCCATAGAGTAGTCTTTGCCTTTCTTCCCCATATTCTTTTATCACCTTGGACAATCCCAAATCTACCAGCTCAGTCACCAGCACTTCAACTAGCAGAAACAGTAGAACCTGTAGCAATGGACTACCAGCCAGGGCCCATCCCTGGACAGGCCAGCAGCCTCTTCACCCACTCCTCCTCCAATCCCATAACCCACTGCTGAGGTTATCCCTTATGACCACAGCAAATATGGGATGGTCATCCTGATCATCCTTAATCTTGCTGAGGTTGTAGTACCTCACCTTGGTGCCTACTGTCCACTTGCAGCTGGTATGCTGTATTTATCCCGCTCCTTGCCATTCCTGTATTGGGCTTTGGTGTTGCAATACCCTGAAGGGTGGACTCCTCCTATGTTGTCTTGGTATGATACTACACCCAGACATGACACTAACAGCCTGCAGCAAAAATATCCACAATACCCATTTATACCCAAGTGACTTCCATAAGGAAGTATTGGTCAATCTCATAATTTTAGTAGTGGTAAGTGAAATTAAAAGGAATAATCATTTAAGTGAGTGAAAGACTATTAATTAAAAAATCTGAAGGAAGTAATTTACCAGCCTTATATGGCATGGTGGGAATGAAAAACAGTTGGGAATAAATATTGAAAAATTGGGGAAATTGAGGGAGATTTGGAGAAATATGGGGAAGTTAGAGAATTAAAAGCTATAACCTGAATGTTATTTCATAATCATGTGATACCAACATAGTTATTTAAACATTGCTATGACTTCTTCCTTATAATACCACCAAGGAATGGTAATTTACCCATAGTTTTCCCACAGAGGCTGAGAAATGGGCCACAGAATCCAACAAGAGGAATAGAAGACAACAGACAAAGAAACACAGAACCAGAGTCATAAAGCGGAAAATGTTATCAGTAGAGCTCAAAACACAGTTCAAAGTGGTTTTTGTGCTGTTTGATTGGCTTAAACACAAATACAAAGGTAATGGTTGATCAAACTCCAAATCTATAATAACATCACCATCTAAAAGACTGATTAAGTGTAAAGAATGAGCAGGTTCAATCTCTGTAGCCAAATTTGTTGTATAATTTACATTAACTGGGTCATAATCCAAAGGTAATAAAAGGCATAAGCTACCTATTAACCCTTGCTTTTTAGATATTTCAACTACCTCCAAAGAGGAAGAAGATCCTTTTTTATTGCTAATTGCAATATTTTTGACAGGAATGTCAAGAAAAAAATTCCTGACACCTTAATAAAACCTATTTTATCTTTCTGCAAACAGTTTTTCTTGTCAAGTTTTGATTTAAAAGTGTCTGGCATGACAATTGGGAGTATTTTCAAACTTGAAATAGAAGTTATATTGGAATTTCTATTTTCTTTCAAGCTTTTGCTTTTGGTTTTTAAAATCAAATGTGAAACCAGGGTTTGATTAAGATTTTCAATTGAATTAATTAATTCAATTAAATTCAAGTTAATTTTGTTATCTGGATTCCTAATGTTGAGTGATTGAATATCAGAATTTGTTGGACCAAATTGCTTGTTTCCAACTGTGTGGTTGTAAGAAATATTGCTTCTTACAGCAGGACAACAAAAAAGCAGCCCACACATTACTAGGTCTGTCTGTCTTGCAGCCCAGGAAATTTAGTTATAAGGGTCCACATATAGTGAAATCTTGGTTAAATAATTCCTCCAGCCTGGGGGCCCCTCAGCCTGGAGAAAGATTTTCTGAGGTCATTCTGACTGTGACTTTGTTTTCAAGAAGCAATGTAAATGTTATGCCTGAATCCTCAGGATGTGCTTAGCTAACCAGGCTGTTTTCTCCTGCACCCAGGCCTGTTGTTCCTATTTCTTGGGCCCAGACTATGGGTAGATTAGATTGACACATCTAACTGGTCCCCTCCTGCTGTTTCCAAAAACCCCTCTCATGTATCTAATAGAAAAAAGGGCCATCAGGTCCCTTGCTGATCAATTCTGATTTATTAAATAAAACTTCTTATTTGAGAATTTACTTCGTGTTTTGTGATTTCAATTTAATAACACAGACTATTGTCCTGACTTCTATTGTCTTCCCCTCCTTCCACCTTCTTTTGGTCCGCCTGCCACACTGCCTACCTGCCCGTGTTTTTTTGGAATCTAATGTCATACCCTGCCCTGAAGGGCAGGCTCTTTAATTTTATTATTTATGTGTTTTCAATTGATTTATAATTCAGTATTTTCTAAATATTGAAGTTTTGAATTGAGAGTTAATATATAAGTATTTTAAGTTAATTACCTTGTTTTTTTTGTCAATTCACATTCAAATTGACGTTGTTGTTGTCTACTGCTTTTTCAGCTATTCAATTAGCTTGTATTCTCTACTTTAAGTTAGAGAAATTTTACTTTTTGCTCACCTTTCAAAACTCCTGTTCACGTCGTTGCCACTCTCCCCAGCCTCATTCTGCCTATCAAACTTTGAACTGATCTTTTGTTTTCCCCTTTTCTGTACCTGGTTCTCCAACTTCTCCAGTTGCTCCTCTTCTTGGCTTCTTCCTCCTGGTTATCACACTCAAACAGAAAAGGCTTTTTCTTCTATAAATAAAGAGCTTTTGAAGAGTAGACTTTAAGCCAAAATTCTAAGTGATTTCTTCCCTTCAACTTTTTACAATTTTTAACTTCAGATTTGTAATTTTAAGAATTTTGTTTTTTTAAATTCATTTTTTTAGTTTAGTTTTTCCTTAAATCTAATGGAACTTGTAAAACAACAAGCCTTAGGCTTGTTGTATCCATTTTTTCCCTTAAGGAATCTTTCAATAGTTATATGTATCAATTTGCTGATGGAGAATATCCTAATATTGATATTTCCTTAGTTATGAATTGTTCACTATTGAACACTTTATTTTATCTTCTTTTCTTAGAGTTTTTACACTCTATTACTCCATTTGTGACACAATATAGGTTTTTAGCAGGTTTCTGTAAGATCATCTTACAGACAGTTCCTACGTTCTTATATCTTTTAAATTTGAATTCTAATGCTTTGCACGCTCTAGTCTATAACCTTGCACCATTATGGGAAAGACCTTACATCTAATACAGGAAGATCCAAATCCTGTTCAAGTTCTCAGAAAGCTGGAAACCCCCAAATTTGACCTCCAAAAATCCAATTCAAATAACCCACAACTATGCAAGCCCCTCAGTTCCTGTGGCCCATCTGCCCAGAATCTTTTGTTGACTCATTATATGGAATGTTGTCTTCTTTCTTGAAGCCATTTATGGTGACTATGATACATGTTTCCTCTTGCTATGGACAACATCCCCAGACATTTGGAATAGACTCTCCTTGGCTGTACTACACTCTGTACTAAATCATGACCTGTTCTCAAATCCCCTTTTGTATCTGACCCAGGTTCTCACCATCCTCAACACCTTTTTCAATATGGCTTAGATAGGTTTTTATCCTGAGGACCTCCCATCTTTCTAGGAGCCAGGCATTGATGAATCCCTTTCCACAGATGAGAACAACACCAAACTTATGTCAGTTTCAAACCACTCCCTCCCCTCCTTGCAGCAACTTCCTTCTATGAGTTCAGATTTCCCTCTCACCCGGGATTGTTCTCTGTGATTGTTGTTGGGTGCCTTAGTTACAAGTTTAAACATATATTCCTCACCCTTGTCCTGGCTTACCTCTTCCTGGAGGCCTCTCAGAGCGGCCATCCCAGCCCTGTACTGGATGACATCCTGGCGGGTATCTCTCTCAGGATAGAGGCTGAGCTTAGTTAGTTTAGCTCCTCTCTCTCACAATCTTCATGAGACTTGCATATTATGTGAGAAGAACACATCCAAGCTCTCTCTGCCCGAGTCAGTGTTGCCTATCAAGGGCATGAAAACCTTCAAGCAGTGGGCCCTTGATATTTTAGGGCCCCTACCTGAAGATAAGTTAGGAAAGGAATACATCATTCCATCATTGATGATATCACATGTTGGCCTGTAGCCTGGGCAACCACTAACCACATCAGCATTATCATCACTTAGTTCATTAGCAAGAAAATTGTGGCCCACTTTGGGCAACCCAAACATCTTATCACAGATGGTGGACCCAAGCTTATAGGACACATCATGAAGACATACTACACCAATAATGCCCTCCAACAAGTAGTCACAACACCCTATCACCCTCAAGCCAACGGGTGTGTAGAGCACTTAAATGGTTCTCTAGTTCAACTACTTCTCAAGCTCTTGCAGGAGCACCCCAATACTGCCTGGACCAAACATCTGCCCACTGTCATACTCATCTTATGGAAAAGAATTAACAGGGGCACCAGGATCAGTCCCAGCACCTTAGCCTTTGGGACTCCTGATGATTTGATAGAGATAGAACAAGGGAGATTACAATTCACAGTTCCCAGAAAACCTCCCCTGACAACTATCCCCTCACTGAGTCAGTGGCGTGCCAAAGCTCAAGACATTGAACATAAACAAATTGAGGGGGGACAAAGCAGCCTGAGGCAAGATACACCATAGGTGACCCTGTCTATGCCCTCAACCCCTACTCAGCCAAATTGGAGCCCAAGCACTTGGGACCCTTCAAAATAGCTGCAGTCTATGATAACCAAGCCTACTAACTTGCAGATGCACAAGGTGACACCAAGAAGCTTCATCACAACTAATTGCATCCCTGTTGTGCTGTACCCACCCAGAAATATTGTTGTATGCAATTTTATGGATCTATCATGGATTCTGATTCTGGTTAGGATAACAGACTGGGGGCAAGAAGGTGTTGCAATCAATATTGACAACTTGTCTGCCAATGTATCTCACAGCATGCAGGAAGCGCTCATAGAGCTGTCCCATGATGTATCTGACAACACTATCCCTTATGCGTTGAATGTTGGGATATGGGTGATATTTCCAAATTAGGAGCAAAGTTGATTCCAGACGGTGATCCCTCAACAAGTTATTGGTAACTTGACTCATACCTGGATCATGCCACTGTGTCACTTTCTTGTGGATTGATGGCTACTGTTTACAGTAGGATAGTGTTAAGGTATAAATAAAGCTATCAGCTTATTCTTAATCCCTGCCCTTCCCTTCTGAGCTGCTGTCTTCCCCAAACTAAATGCTGAGCTATAATTAGTTCAGGTGATACATTTGATGCAAATTTAGTTGTATCCAGATACCAGGTGGATGTTGGAAGATACCTGGGCTCTGATGAGGGTTTTGTACAAGTTTTCAGTTGAAAGGGGATCTATCTTTGATGATAGCTTCATTAAGAGCTCATTGATCTGTGGTCAGCCTCAATGTTCCATCTTTCTTGGTGCTTTACAGTAGTTTTAAAAGCTATGGTGACAAGCAAAAATACTTTGGATTTAAATGAAAAAACTCAGATGTAAACAAAATTAAAAATAAATAAATCTATTGTAAATTGATATAAATATATTACTTTTAATTTTGTTTACATCTGAGTTTTTTCATTTAAATCCAAAGTATTTTTGCTTGTCACCATAGCTTTTAAAACTACTGTATTACCTTCAATTAATACCTATTGGTAAATAATTTTCTCAAGAGATGGCTCAAATATTAAGTAAGAGGTGATCCCAAGACTTAATAAAAATGGTAAACTAGGATCAGCCCCTTAGTTTTTTTAGAGAGATCTCCATCTTCCAAACCACATGATCTACATGAATTCTAGGTAGCACATCATCAGGTATATAAAGCTTTTATTCTATTTCGATAAAGACATGGATCTTTATTTTAAATCTTTCGCTATTTCTCTTACCATATGCTTATCAGAAGTATATATATGATATTCGTTCTAAATATATTCAATTCCATCTTCAAAAGCCTCTTCAAAGCAAAACCTCCAAAAGTTTCAGAAGCTTTTGAATACCCTTTATCTTTAAGCCTTTTGATAGCTGCTATGCAGAAAACTGTAACATAAATGTTCTGACACTGATTGGAGCTTGGTTTACCAAGCCAGATTGGATGGGTTATCAATTGGGTTGAATGCAAAGTGACCCGTTTGAAAGCAATAGGAATTGGCTTTTTGTATTAAAGAATTCAAAATAGGGGCAATTAAATTAATTACAAGGAAACCAAAAGCACTCCATAAGAGTGTGAACAATTTTTGAGATTGATTTTATCGAGGGTTAAACTTTGGGCTTGGTTGTATATGTGGTCATATATATTATATGCTAAGGTTGGCAGCATTTGCTTTTGCTTTTTTTGGGCAGTTGGCTCGGTTTTATTGCTTTGTATAGATGATAAGATTTGGTAGGTTTTAGATGGACAGGAAATCAGCCGAGTGGAAAAGCATTGGCAGAACATAAGCTTACCTTTTATCTTTTATCCAGCTGGCTTAGCTTCAACTTGGCCCAGAGGTTTATCATTGGCCCCTGTACTAAACATTAATATGGTCCAATGTGTAGAAGCCACCAAGAATAGTGCCACGGCAGATCACATTTCATTTGTATATTAAATATCCATTGGGTGATAAATGATTCATTTGAGCTTAATTTTTGGGGGCTTGGTTTTACAGAGAATGGCTTAAACAATCCAGGATATACTTTGTTTCTACTTTATATCGCTTAAAGCTCTGCTATTTAATCAAATTCTGATGACTTAATCTGGTCATATGCCTTCATGCATTCTTCTAGATTGCTTTTATTTTATTGAAGTTTGCAATTCAAATCGAGGCCTTGCTTTTGAATCGGGCTAAACAAAGCTCTAAACCACTTTACCAAAGCATTTAAACACTAAATATTAAGTGGCTCCGTTCTGGCTGTAGTGGCTCAGTCGGAAGCTAGCCGGGGTTGGCCGAAGCATCCTTACTTTTGCTTCATGGTTTTCGGGAATATCGATCTGAGCTATATTATTGGTGGAATAGGCAGATTGGCGAGTGTAATTTGTCCGACAAGCACATGACCAAGCTTTCAAGCCATGCCCCAAAATAGTCAGACACTCGACGGCACCATCGAAACGTCCCAAATCGAGAATTAGAGACCACTCTGATTTGTAGTTGCAGCGCGACATTTCCCGAGCCATCCCTACCTCTGCATCATGCTATTGGGATACCATAGCAAGCCAAGTCCTTATCCATCGTTAAATTAATATCTTCTTCCTATTGGCAAGCATGACCGACAATAACAGTCCTCCGCCTCAGCTGAGACTTGATTTTATCTGCAACATCGATATACCCAACTCTCCAACAGTGTTGGCTATCGCACACCCTGAATACTCTCAGGAATTCAGCCATTTCACTTCCCATGCTTCTCCACAATCTGACCAGCAATCCAGCTGCTATCCCCAGGTACAATTTTAAAAATAAGCAAATTCCTGTTACTTAATATCGTTAGAGTAAAAACTTCGCTGCATGTTCACAATCAAGCTCGGATCCTTATTCAAGATCATGTGTTTGCTGTGGGAGTGTTCATTACTTCTATCCCGATCTTGGACAAAGTCCTCAACCTCTAGCTCCTCCTACATCGGAGAATTGTAGCTCGCAGAGGGGGTATACTTTAAACCAGAATCACTATTATCAAGAAAATACTTCTCAGCAAGTCACAGAAAGTTTTTATACTCTTGTTAAATCTGATAATCCCCTGCATCTAAGCTCGTTGACGGCACAGCCAAGGCCACCCCAAATGTCAACCACTGGAACTTTAACTGAAAACTCGCGCAGTCTAAGGAAGGACCTTGTTACAGTTGAGCCTACCCCCCAGGATAGTGATTCCGAACAAGGAACCAGCGAGCTCTCTCAAAACAGTTCCGAAGTTCACTCGGAAAATTACTCTACAGAAAGTGATACATTTGAAACTCAGGATAAAGAAATTATTAGGTGCATGTGGGCAGCTTGTTCAGCAGAGTTTGGCACTGCTGACGATCTTATTCCGCATTTATCTAGATTTCATCTTGGAGGAAGGGGGAAGGATTCCAAATGCAAATGGAGATATTGTAATGAATACCAGCCTGGCACCGATGAACTCCTTAAGCATTTATACGGAGTTCATTTAGGTATTGAACAAGTTAAGCTCACTTGCCAGTGGGAAAATTGCAAATCCCAGTATAGTTCCTTTGACGATCTTACCTCGCACCTTTCTGAAGGTCATGTTGGTTCAGGCCGCTCTTATTATATTTGCGGCTGGTCTCGGTGTCAGAGGGCAGGGCGTCCTTTTAATCAGCGCCAAAAAGTTATGAGGCATCTTCAAGCCCATACAGGGGATAAGCCTTACATGTGTATGGTTTGTGAGAAGCGGTTTGCACAATCTACTGTAATGTCTCAACACCTCCGTACACACACGGGCGAAAAACCCTTCAAATGTCCAGTGTCGAACTGTGGCAAAGGCTTTTCAATAGCTGGCTCTTTAACTGGTCACCTTCGAACTCATAGTGGTAAATACTAGCACTTTCTATCTCTTAACCATACCTAGGTGAGAAACCATTCTCTTGTAAATTTCAAGGGTGCGATCGCCAGTTCAGTAATTCTTCAAATTTAACCAAACATGTAAGTCCATCTTCAGTGCACTTGAATTTCATGATTTTAACCTACAACTACTCAGTCCCGGACACATACCGGCGAACGCCCATTCCGATGCCATAACGATCCTCCCTGTCCCAAGAGGTTTGCACGACCTGATCAGGCTGCACGACATATGAAGGTGCATAACACCCAAGCCTAATGAGTCGGGCTAGTTCACTTCTGTTAATATTCCACGGTTAAAGCTTCTTCTGAAACACTCGGCTACCTCCCAGCCTTAAAACGATTAAATTTTTTTAGTCTGATTAAAAGAAATATATGATAAAATGCCACCTTTGGTAAGCTAGTGTTAGAGGAAAAAGTAGTTTTAATCTTGAGATGGAAGACAATATCTAGCGAGCGTTTAATTCAGGAATACATGCATGATGTGCAGTCAACCTGGAACATGAATCAAGTGATTAAGTGGCCATTCTAGAATGATTGGGCAAAGAGAGAGTTGCCCGTACTTATGGTTATTCTTTGTACAACAAGAGCAATGTATGCTGCAGTTCTTTAATCTTTCATTCCATAGTTTGCAAATAAAGTTCAGTATACATACGATCCTTTAAGAATACCTATTAAATATAGTAAATCAACACTGGTTTATTAGACCACACCGCAACTTCTACATCACTTCCGGAAACGTACAGCAGATGGCGACCAACTCTCAAGAAAAGCCACCAGTCAACCCCTCAACCGTTGGTACCATCTAGTATGTAAATTGAATTCTCATGTTCTAAATTGCATCCATATAACCCAATCCACGTGGAATTTTTTCCAAACACTTTCAATAACCGACATCACAGACTTCAATTCCACCCTGAAGATCATTTACCACACCAGCGAGGTAAACATCACATACATTTCTAAACCTCTTCGCCATTCCATGGTAACAGCTTGAACCAGCCAATTGTCAAAACAGTAGGCTCGACCCGCTAACAAGGTTTCAACTAAGCAGGTTTGTGACTCGCAACCCAACCTTCCAGTGACCTGAAGCCAAACTAGGAAGTCAACTTGAATTACTAAATCCAACAACATGACTAAATGTTGATCTCTGTACAGTGGATGGCCTGATTCAGTGCTTGACTCATTACAAGGATCAAGCCACCTTCTAACCACCCAACCAAGTGATTGTTACAACCATGTTCCTATTATCCTGATTCACAATAACTATATAGTGGTTTTAAAGGCTATGGCAACAACCGAAAATACCTCAGATTTAAACCAAATGATTTCAGATTTAAGCAAATTCTGTAAGGTCAAAGGGCTTGGAGTAAGCTATTGTATACTAAGGCCTCTAACCCCAGGATATTAAAGTTGGTTTAATATAAAAAGGGTGGCAGTGTTTGCAATAGTAATTGGACTAAGGCTCCCAAGAGCTTAAAGATGAAAAGTATGGACTAAGACGGTTAATTAAACCTAAGAAAATGAAATACAGTACAGTCTTAATTAGGGAAGACTGAGTCAAAAATTCTATCTCTAGGTCAGGATAATGGTCACCAATAATTGATGGATTGAAACTGTTAACAATTAAACCATATATTCCACTATAAAGATTTCCTAACTGGTTGTAAAGATATTCAAAGGGGATGGTAACTAAACTAAGGTTCCAAAAGGAAGAGAGAAAATGCAGGATTAAAAGGCTTCAAAATTAAAAAGACACAAGCCACAAAACCTACACGTACCTTTTTGGGGTGCAAGTCAAACAATCTCAACTTGGAGTTGAGACTGGAAACCCAAGCCTTTTTATTTAAACTTGTGTGATTTGAGGTGAAAATAGAGGGGAGAAGAAATTAACCATCATAGGTTAATAATTGTCATGGAAATAATTAGAGACTGTCAAATGTTTAGTCTTAACTTAAAAAAGACTAAGGCAGAGGCCAGGAAACAGCGAGCAGAAAGAGCAAAGGCAGATGCTGTTGTTGCTCTTAGGTGAAAACAAGTGAAAATTAAGGAAAAGCACACCTGAGCTTAATTTTGAGCTGAAAATAAAGGTAAGAGTTTGGATTGACAATTACCAACCAAAGTGTATAGTTTCCAAGTTTGAAGCTCGTATTGGAGCAAGGTAAGCTTCAGAAGATTGCTAAACTTAAGTTTAGGTTAAAAATGAACAGAGTTGAGGGAAAAAACATAGAAAACTTAGGGGAATGATTTGTGGATCAAAAGAAGTGTGAATAGTCAAAGGTGCAACTGCATAGTAGCAGTAATTTAAAAGGGAATCCTGTCAAATTCCAACTATCAGGTTAAAATATACACTCTGTTAACAGGTATTTTTGGCGTTAATGGATGAAATGGGTCAACACAGCAACAAATTGCCAACAAGCCAAACAAAACTACTCAAAATACAAAATAAGTACAAGGATTCACAAACAAAATAGTGTGAGTTGACTTTTGGTGTACATATGTTTACTATGTGAATCAGTGACAAAATACACCCAAGCGCGGTGAGTCAAAACTCAATCCAAAAACAAAACACAGTAACAACTCACTATGTAAACAAAATCACTCAATCAGTTTGTGCAATGGATTGTTGTCAGGATTGAAAATTCATTACCCCAGGAAACCTGGGCCCAAGGGTGGGATTTGAACCCTGAACCTACATTCCTGTGGGCCGCTGGGCCCATGGACCAAGGGCCCACCAGCGTTTTTTTGGGATCAAGCCCCTGCAAGCTGAGGCTCCCGCTAAGTCCCAAAGCCAGAATACCTGCACCAGCTCAACCATGGTGGCGCCCAAAGAGGAGCCTCTCAAATTGCCTAATGGAAGCAGAGATGGTGCCTCTGTGAATTTCATGAGTTTGAAGTCCTCTCAAGTAACCAATCAAACCCTACTGCCAAAGATAAACCTGGGCTTTGGGCCCAACCCTATGATCACAGCAAAGAATAAAGAAAATTGAGTGACCAAATTGGACGTTCTGACCAATGAGAGAACACCCAGCCGAGGTGCATTTTGCCGCTCCCACACCCAGGCCCTCTGGCTGCCCGCCCGCACTTTTCCCAATATTTTGATAAAGCCCTGATGGAAAATACTAAGTTTGGAGGCGGAATGCTATATATGCCTATAGATTCTGCGCTCAAACCTTATTGCCATTTTTAAATAAAGGTTATGTTACTTTGGCTCTTACAGCTATTGCCATATTTTGTATTTTCTGTCTATCAATTCAGTTTGAGATCTCCCGGCCCTCCTGCCCCACTGCCTACAGTTTTCTGTCCATCTAGTGCACCCTTTGGGCCCGTTCACTTCACTGATTATCCCTTGAAGCCCAAATATAAGGATTATACACCAGAGAAAATCCTTGAACTTGACCTGCTAGCCCACATCCAATCTGCTATTAAATACAACTGCCAAGGCCCATGGATATTCTCCACCCCAAAACTATTTAGAGGAAAATTTAATTATCTCCCGGCCTACAATATCTATATGGAACCGCCCATAACACCCAAACCAATGACAGCCTCTTCACCTGACCTTCCAACTGACCATACCAGAAAGCTTTTTGGAATAGTGTACATCACCCTCACAGGGGTGGTGGACACCATTGTACTGGCCGCCGGCCCATGGTCTTGGGTGGGAAAGTCTGCTTCCTACCTTCTAAAGTTAGCTCCTCTCTTGTGGTGGGCCCTTCCTGCAAAAACCCCAGCCCAAGTTACCCCCGGAAACAGCAGGTCAGCTGCCTGAGACTGGATCCCTGAAAATTGTAATCAAGAATAATACCAAGGTATCTAAAATAAGACATAATGTCTGAAACATAAAATTTAAAAATATTGTATTGGGTGTTTAAATTTAGCAGTAAAATCTGGGAAAATGGGTAGAAATTATGTTGGGTATTCTAAAATGGGTGTTGTAAAACCAGAAACAACTAATTAAGAAATAAAAAATCTATAATTGGGATATTGGGTGGGGAAAAATATTTATTAAATATCCATATTCAGATAAAAGCAAAAATTAAAATTAGGGAGTAACTTAATTGAAATTTATTTGATATTTTATTAAATTTGAAATGGAAGGAACACAACAACAGAGTACCAATGTACCCATTGTGCGCTGCAATTGCGGTCACCCCCACGGGTCAAAGAACAGAGTTAGTGCAACACAAGTGCCTACTCAGGAAGGAGACAGAGGAGAGATCAATAGTGAGATGAACTGACACAACCAGTTAAAGGAGCACAAGCTGCAAGGGTGTGGAGCATCAACTCTTGGGTCCCCAAACTGACTCAGAAGCCCACCAAGGTTACCACAACCAAAACATTCAGAAACAAGGAGGTAGAACTTAATTTGTATGTGTTCAACGTTGTGTACCAGCAAGAGTCAGTCCCAACAGCCATGATGAAAAAGGTGAAGCCCGTTTTTGATGCCAGCTATGAGCTCTACGTCAGTGATGACAACCAGGAAGATGCCAATGAGCCCAAATTTTTCCAAATTGCAGATGGGCAGCAGGTGCTCAAGAAGGTTGTGGCCTTCTACAACAAGGTTCCCATGCCTTTTGTGCCAGCCCCTGAGCAGGATCCCAATTCAACTACTCTCGCTAAGCCCGCCCAGAAGAACATCCCAGATATCAAGCACATCATTTTGCTCAGACTTATGTGTGAATCTGGTGACTACAAGGCAGCTGCGGCCCTTGTTGGAGTAGATCCCAAGCACATCAGCAAGATATTAAACAAATTCATTGATACTGGCTGAGTTCTTGCCTTGGAGAAATCTTTGCGCGTGTCCACCATGCTCACCAAGGAGCACAAATGGGCAGTCTGCCGGTGGATAGCCCGGGACTGCCATCTTGAACTGGCAAATATACAGTCAATGATTAAATCTACTTTTGGGGTTGAGGCCTTAATTTCCTTTTTACTACCATTTGGTCAAGGGTATGAAATTTTTGTGAAAGAAACTTGGGTTATCTCCCTATAATAAAAATAGCCCAACCAACATTGATATCTGGAAAAAATACGCTGAGGCGTACACTGCCCTAAAAGCCAAGAGGACCGTCCAATTTTGTTATATCAACAAATCTGCTTTGCCTCATCAATGTGCAATGAGTATGTCTATGTCCCCAAAGGCTCAAATGACAGGGTAGCTCAGCATGCTGCAGTCTGCGCCATGGCCTATTCAATGATGGCTCTCCTCAGTTCAAAAGGGATCGAGCTTTATCAAATGATACTAGGCTCTCACAATAGCAGGACCTTCTTATCTTTTCCCCAATTGGTCCAGGAGCACCTGAGACTCATAAGACTGGGCTACACTAATGTCATTGTGTTGAACAATGTTGGTCTCTATAAGGTGGCTGATATTATTGAGGAATTCCCAATGATTAACACTAGCATCACAGTGGTCCCCCAGCAATTGGCCACAGCAAATTTGCACCTTCTCTTTCTCCCCGCCTACTTGACCTTCCTAAATCACATCAAGGAAGTCTTTGGGTGGCTCAAACAAGTTGTCAATCAAGGAACCCCAACTGGGACCAAGGACCTGTTTAATTTGCTCCAGGCTGGGATCCACACCCTCCCAGCTAAGACTGTGGCCAAATTCTATGGCCACACTGATTTGTTCATCCCTGTGTACCTCTACAAACAGCCAATCAATTAAAGGCTTAGTGTTTCTAACTATCTTTAATATTATATAATTTACTATTTTAGATTTATGGATTATCATAATATATTTAAAAGATTCCAAGCCAACAATCACATAGAACAGCACCACTGACACAGATGCTTAATTTTATATTGCAAATTAATTTTTCTTTTGTATCCTGTGATGGCCTTCTCAAATGCTTAATATTAAAGTATTATAAACATAAGTACATGTCACTACTGGTCCATAAATATTTAAAGTTAATTAAAAAGTATAAAGGTAAAGCTATCAATGTATATGTGATTTTTATTAATAAATATTATTATTCTTGTATAAAGACCTGCTTTAAGATTTGATTTTTGAAATAGATCACTGGAATGAAAAATTGCTTAAAAACTAATTATAATAAAAATAATATAAATTTTAGTGAAATTTATTGGAAGAGAGAATTTATTAAGAGTGCCTGTAGTGAGCTCTTTGGCATGTACCCACCTGGTAATGAAGGTGGCACACAACCTCCACTGCCACACTGTAGACAGTGGATACGCCTTGATTAAAATATTCACAGTGGCTTGTAAAAGGAAGCAGAGTCAGGTGTGAATGCAGGAGCAGCTTTTCTGGCGGGGCTGCAAACCCATAAATGCCAGCCAGGATCAGGGCATCCTGGATAACATGATCCACTGAGTCATATCCTGGGGGGACCTTCTTCCCATCCAGGGAGAGCCTGGCCTTGTCAATTGCCAGAAGGACCCCACTCAGGTCCTCTAGTGATGCGCCCATCCCAAAGAAGAGATATCTAAGGTAAACAACCAGATGAAGCCTTTTTCTAGAAAAAGCTTCAGTAAAATTGTAGAGTTTTTTGTATATGGCACTAATATTCTTTTTGTGCTTTGTCTTGGAAAAAGTAAGATCCATTGCCAAAGGGAGCCCGTCTTGTTGGCACTCCAGGCCAGCCCAAAGTCTTCTAGGAGGATTTTGGTTTTCTTGATGGCTG
Organism: Entomophthora muscae; assembly: GCA_014839935.2. Lineage (NCBI taxonomy): Eukaryota > Fungi > Entomophthoromycota > Entomophthoromycetes > Entomophthorales > Entomophthoraceae > Entomophthora > Entomophthora muscae. Next base: position 24,228 of record QTSX02005377.1, read on the forward strand.
TTGCGTCTGCAAACCCAATTTACCCATAGCACATATGAAGATCTCCAGCAGGTAAGAGAGGGTGTGCTCCACCAGGAAGCAGAAGCAAGCAGCTGCATAGGACTGGCCCATCTTCAGTATGTTCCTGAATGAGAGCATCTCCAGGACGTCCCAAACAATCTCAATGGAGTTTACACAGTAAACTCCACTGAGGGATACCAGGTTCAGGCAGACCACATGAGCATTATTGTAGGCATTAACCGCCAATTCAGATGCCCCCTCACTGTGTGCAAGCCCAGCTAGCGCGTCCTTTGACATTGGGAAGGTCCTATGTATTCTATCTTTGAGCTCTTGCAAAACAGGGGGGACAGAAACAACTGTTTAGCCATGTGATTAGCATAATTGCTGTAAAATGTGGTGGAGACAAAGGGGACCAGGACCTGTTGTATTTTGCTGTCAATATTTTCTAAAAAAGGGTAATAATTTAAATAAATATATTAATTTTTTAGATTACCTTCTTTGATTTCCTTCTTGCTGGCGGCTTTTGCAGGCTTGGCCATTCTTGGCGCAAGCAGTTGGGTGGGCAATTTTGTATCCTCTGCTTTAGCGCGCTTTGCAGGCTTAAGATGTGCATACATCTTGGGGTTGTCAACCCAGACAGACGGCACGGAGAGGGCAAAGGACTTGAATTGAAGTCTTTTCACAACAGTATTCTGGATGTTAAGAAGACACTAAATGGTCTTCTCAGGGGTGTCAGGCATCTAGATCATTAGGGCCTTTGAGGACACATTGCCAATTTTGTCCCCAGTGAGGATGGCAGACTTCATCTTTGCTTTGACCTTGCGGTTAATTTCCTTAATTTCAGCAATTGCTGAGTCAAGGTTCTTCAATAAATTCTTAAGTTCTCTTATTGATTTTTTACTAACATTTCCATATGTTTTTATAGCTTTCATCCCAATAAAATCTGTGTTATTCTGATACTATTGCCTGTTTGTTTATCCCTGTTTGTTTTCCCATTTACTACATTATCCCATCTTTTTATTCATTGTGTATATGTTTTACGCTTATCTCAATATGTGTTGTTTGCTTTGTGTTGGCATTGTTTCCTTAATTGCCACATTATTTTTGGCGCTTTGCACAGCCCCTTGTGAAAATATTAACAACAATTTGATGATCAGCTAAATTTAAATTATTAAATTATACGTTTATTGTTTTTAGATAAAGTTGTTGCTGATCCAAATTCAAAACCTTAATGATAAACTTTAAGCCAATCAGGATCCAAGTGATAAAGTGATTGTTGTGACATAAAGGGTCATTCAATAATTCTTTGATGCATGTGCAGTAGTTAATATGATTGGCTGGATCTTTTGCCATTGTGTGCCATTGCCGCTGTGGCAAGTTGTTGGTGGACTAGTGCTTAATCAGCTGCTGGGTTAGCACTAAGCCACAAACAACTTGCCACAGCGGCAATGGCACACAATGGCAAAAGATCCAGCCAATCAGATTAATTAGTGCACATGTATTGAAGAATTATTGAATGACTCTTTATTTCACAACAATCACTTTCTCACTCAGCTTCTGATTGGCTTAAATTTTATCATTAAGGTTTTGAGTTTGGGTCAGCAACAACTTTATCTAAAAACAGTTAACCTATAATTTTCTAATTTAAATTTAGCTGATCACCAAATTGTTGTTAATATTTTCACAGGGGTCTGTGTAAAGAGCTAAAAATAACTGTGTTCTGGATCTAGATGCATGTCATAGTAAACATAAAATTTTATAGAAATAAGCTGAACATAAAGAATAAAACCAACTATAAACAAAGAGAACATGAACAATTGGAATTCAAGATAAAGATATTATAAATAGAAAATGTTTGGTAGCAAGGAGTTTATAGGGAAGGGAAAGTGTGATACCTATTAGGCAGAATAGCACAGAAAGGAAGGCGTAGAGGTGGTGCTGGCCTGGGGGGTCTGGGATTGGGTGGGTGGGGCTGGCAGGTAGTCAGGCAAGGGTAGAGACAGGAGGATTTATTGTAATGGCTACCATATATCTGCTTATCACATTCCTCATCAGTCATTGCCTTGATTGGCTGGTAGGTGGCTATGGCACAGGGTTGGAGGTGCTTGTCTTTCTGTGATTGGTTGCCCATATTCACATGAAAAACCATCTACACAAATAATTCAGCCACCATTTGGTGACCAAAGAGAGAATCACAGTCAAGGACCCCAAGATAGAGATTGTTGAAAGCCTGAGGGCGGCGCTCCTGGACTGTGTCTCTAATATTAAAGAGCACAACATCATCCAGATGGATGTAAGTGTGACTGGCTGGGTACACAGAGGCCTGGTGTCAGTGTCCTTGGATGGCCTCAAGGGCGGTGGAGCTACCCTCCATCTGGTGGCTCAAGGAAACCTGGTGAAGAGAATTTGAGCTATCCCAGGAGTCAAGCAGTTTGCCAAGGATATGGATGTACTTGTAGCCATTAGTGGATCAGGATTTTTTTGATAGTAGACAAAACCCTTGGTCAAAACAACCAGAAATGCACCAATGAAAGTCCCCCTCTTGACCTTCTTCCTTTCTTTTTGGGTGGCAGCTTTTTCTTGCTTGTCAAAATTTTCAAAAGCTATTGATAACTTGAAGTAGGCAATTAACAAGATGTCATTGGATAGACTTGCCAGGAATCTGACCAGGGTGGGCTCAATGGCGGGATCATATGGGAAATCCTTGCTGCCTTCCCATTGGTTGCTGCCAAAATTGGTCAACACCCTGACAAAAGCCACTTTTTCATACATCCAGTGCTGCACCATGGGTTCAGACACCCAAATGCCATGGTGCGCAAGTTGCTTCTGGACCTGGGTTAGGGGAAGATTGGGGTCCCACTGCAGGAGATCAAGCATAATTGGGTAGGCCTTGCTGATCTGGGACTCTGGGGCCTTCTTGGGCTTCTTGGCTGTCCCAACCAGGTTTCCCTTATTATCAGGTTGCTGAATTCCCGCATTATTGTGGCTCAGGTAAATTGTAGCTGGGTGGCAATCTGGTCCCAGGTCAGGCCACACAGGTTCAGTGTTGCAATTTCCTGAAGAATTTGGGCAGTGATTATTCTGCATTTGTATCAGGGCCCAGAATGCCCTAGACAACCAGCTGGCCTTCTTAGAGGTTAAACTACTCACAGCCTGAAAACCTTCACCAACTGTCTCCCAGAGCAAGAAACCCCCCTTTCAATTAACAAATGACCCAGGATTTGAGAGGAACACAAGCCTTGAATCCCTGGCTTCAGTCCCATTAACAATTTCAGCCCTCTTAATTATCAGGAAATAATACATCAGGTGCATGATCATTTGATTGCGCAATCAGGAGCTTGATTGCTCACAAGTTCTATAAATAGCAGTGATACCTCGGCTTGCTGCAGCCCAAGCAAGGTTCCTGTTATACCAACCAATGACCATCCACCTTCATGACCAAGTATGCAAATTACGGTCAAAATTGTAAGCTTAACTGAAATTGATGCCATCAGATCTCTGGTGGCACAAAAGGCCACAAAACTACCAGTAAGTACAGTAGTTTTAAAAGCTATGGCAACAACCAAAAAAACCTCAGATTTAAATGAAATGATTTCAGATTTAAGCAAATTTCAACTATCAGATTAAAATATACACTCTGTTAACAGGGTTTATTGGCGTTAATGGGCAAAATGGGTCAACACAGCAAAGAATTGCTCACACACAAAGCAAAACCAGTCAAGATACAATCCAAATTACATTGATTCACAAACAAAATAGTGTGAGTTGACTTTCAGTGCACATATGTTTACAATGTGAATTGGTGACAAAATACACCCAAGCAAGGTGAGTCAAAACTCAATCCAAAAGCAAAACACAATAGCAACTCACTATGTAAACAAAACAAGTGTGGTATGGCGGGCGGGATGCCAAAAGAACAAAGCTGAGCTACGCCTGCTCTGCCCTTTTACAGCATCTCACCTGGGTACGCGTCCAGGTATCCTAGCTGAATTTTTTGTTTTTTAGATTAGCTAACTTTTAAATCTTTATCTTATACTATATCTGGTAAAAGAAAAGGTGTTTCAGGTAGGCTGCCAAAAGAGCAAAGCTGTGCTACGCTCAGCTTCACTCTTTTACAGCAGCCTGCTGGTATATGTTTCCAGTTATAGCTGGCAAAAACCATTATCAAAGAAAGGTGTGAAGTTATATTTTTTGGATTTTAAATTTTAATTTTTTTGGCTTTTTAATGATCTTTATCATAAATCTTTTGAGTGAACCCAGGGGTGATGTCAGCCTGCTATAATGCATTCCTGGTCTCATACCTAGTAAAAACCTGTTTAAAGATGCAGCCTCCTTATGGTTTGTTAGTAAAATTATATAGATTTGTTAATGAAAAATATCAGAAACCTAATGAGTATATAAAGTTGAGCGGTGAGCAGGCTACCAAAAGAAAAAAGCTATGCTAACTCAGCTCTATTATTCACAGCTTCACACTATTATCTTTTTCTTTTTCCCTAGAAAAAATACCTTTTTGATAGTTCAGTGTGTCTTTTTTAAATTTATTTACTATTATGGTTGTTAAAAGATGATTTAATGATATCTAAAGTAATTTATAATATAAAAACAATAGCTTTATTATGATTGCTACTTTTAATTAGAGAAGTATGGGTGTATGCTT
>QTSX02005378.1:0-28610 GCA_014839935.2 Entomophthora muscae
ACTCCCCCAATGAATGCATCAGAGGCGTTGGTTTCTGTTTGATATTCCCCATTGTGTTCAGGGTATTGTAGGATAGGTGCTGCTGTGAGTCTCTCTTTGAGACATCTAAAGCAAAGGTCCCATTGGGGGGTCCATACAAACTTGGATTTGGCGCCAGTTAGGCAACCTCCAGAATTAACTCATACAGAATGGAACATCCTCCATGTCAACAATTCTCAAAAATATTTTTCTTATTTTCAATATTAAAGATTATTTTTTTCTTGATTAAATAATTGACACTTATACATAGAAGCAATGTTTGATTTTTATTTTGAGATTCTAATTGAAATTATAAAAGATAAAGCAAAAACATTTTTTGAAATTTTTGACATGGAGGATGTTACCATTCTGTATGAGTTAATTCTGGAGGTTGCCGCCAGTTGTGGTGGACAGGGGTGCAGTCAGAATGCTGCAGTCAGGTATAAAACAGCATAGGTAGGAAACCATTCCTAGGAATGTGCAGAGTTCTGGATTGTCTTTGGGGGTGGCATTTTGCAGATGGCCAGGATCTTCTGACTGTTGGTTTTAATGCCATCTTTTGAGACTATATGTCCTAGGAAGGACAGCTGCTCATGGAAGAACTGGCATTTGGAGGGCTTTTCTAGCAGCTTGTGTTGCGCCAAGGTAGCAAAGACTGCCTCTAAGTCCTTGTGGTGCTGCTCTACTAAGGGGCTATAGAGAATAATGTTGTCCAGGTAGACTAAAGTGTGCTTGCCTATGTGAGGTGCAAACACCTCATATATGAAGGTCACAAAAGTTGACAGGGCGTTTGTCATACCAAAAATTGAGCACCACACATTTTTATGAGCTGTATTTAATGCAGAAGGCTGTTTTGGAGTTATCTTCCTCTTTGATACAGATTTGGTTGTAGCCTGTGGTTAAGTCAATCTTGGAGAAGACTGTGGCGCCACCCAGGGCATCAAAGAGGTTGTCAATTAGTGGCAGTGGGTAGAAATTCTTAATGGTAACTTTATTAGGGCTCAATAATATTTGACCTGGCGCAGGTTACCGTCCTTCTTGGCCACAAAAAACACAGGAGCTCCAAAAGGAGACTGTGAGGGGCAGATAAGTCCTTTTTTCAACACCATTTTGAGGTAAGCACGTAGGGTAATATCTTTGTTTGGGGTAAGACAATAGATGGGTTGTGCCTTAGGTACAGCTCCTTTGATTTAGATAGAGTGTTGGATATGCTTTTCTGGAGGCAACCAAGGTAAAGCCTCCCTGAAGTTTTCTGGATGGTGGGCTACAATTTTGAAATCTTGAGGAGTAGTGGTGTCCTTTTGGTCTTTGAAATGTATGGTCTTGTACTGGCAGGAGTCCCAGTCAATTGTCTTGAGGTTTTATTTTTTGCCCAGGGTCTCTGTGATGCGTACAAAGACATGGTCACATAGGAGCTGATCTACCAATTCAGGGTAGATCTGGTGGTTGACACCCTTGCGTTTGATGGTCAATACCAAGGTTGCCTGGTCTATGTGGGGATTGTTCCTTTGCAACCAGTCCATACCCAGTACAATTTCAAACTTGGGAAAGTCAATGACAGGTCCTTGGATGGTAAAATGCAGGTTCTCAAGCATGACAGAGAAGGGAGCAGTTTCCCTTATCACAGCAAGTGATGCACAGCAGACCAGTTTAACGTGAAGGATAGTGGAACTGAACTGCTAAAAGCTGCTGTGACTAGGGTGATCTGCCCAACCAGGAGGCCGAGCCTGTAACTACAAAGCAGAAAGGGTAAGACATCAGTTTATTGGGATGTCTGGCAATGGTGTACAGTGCTGTGTCCTCTGAGGGTACTTGGATCATTGGACATTGATCCACGTCCTTGGGTCAGTACTCATCATTGGGCAAGTCAGGAGTTGTGTGGGGAGAGCTTGGCTTGCTTAATGCTCTCCCCAGGCTTTTCCATTGTCTTGGTTGTCTTGTGTGGTAGTGGAACAGAAATGAGTACAGTTTGATTGGCTGTTGTTCCCGTTTCTATGTCTGTTGGAACCTGCTGTCAGGGATTTCTTCCCTGACTCCCTTAATTGTATTGAAGGTTTTAACAGCATTATATCAGAACAAACAACAAAAAAAAGCCTTCTGGGTATGGATGACTCTGGCTTGAAGCCAGACGGGAATCAAACTCTGAACCCTAAAGAAGAGTCAAATGTTAGTCTATCTGTAACAAACAAACTTAGATTACCTTTTTATTTGAATTCAATTCATTTGAAATTTGCTTTTGTGCTTACTTTCAACTTTGAACTGGTTAATAAGCAAGTTGAGGACGTCACTTACCGCTCCTCATCTGATTGGCTGCTTGCTGCTAGTCTGCTGCTCTGGAATTTATCATCCCTATATCTTGACCAAGCTCTGCACTTGACTTACACTGTGATACAGCCAATGAACCGCTTAATTGTGCCTAATCTTGTGGCTTGTTTCTTTTGCTTCTCTTTTTATAATAACCTTGTACATTATTATTAAGGTCCAGATTCACTGGAACATGGTAAAATTGATAATTTCAGCCATAAGAGTAATTCAACCACAATGTAAATCCTCTCTCATCCCACTATCCATTTTAAATTGTTTCAGCCTCCATTTTAAGAGTATTTAAGTGGGATATCCTTATGATTCCTACTTGTTCCAACAATAAAGATTTTATCCTACACCTGCTACTCCTTCACTTTCTGATAAAAATATTTTTGAAGCCATGGGAGGAATTCTATTCCTATCCTGGTTTCTAGCTTACTTCTTGTCAGTGGTATCAACCTTGGAAAACCCAACACCTAAAACTGACTGGTACAACTCTTCTCCAGATGACGCCCATCAAAAGGAATCTCTTGCCCATAGATGGTTCAAATACCCTTCCGGCCACTGGGGACGTAAGTTCCAATATGGTTGTTTGTTTACTCCACCTCCTACCAAACCTGCTCTGGTTAGACCTTACGCCTCCTTTTACCTCTTGACGTACTTGGTGGGTTACTATCTACTTGGTTGTTTCAGTTCTATGTTTGGAAGATTTGCTTACCTAGGACACCTAGGACACCTTGCAATGGTCACGGTTCCTACTGGCTTGGTAATAGCAGGATTGAATTTAGGGGCTTTGGCTCACCAGCTAGGGAACTTGTTCCCTGCCCAGTGGGTCCCTGACACCTGCGGGTTTATGGTTTGCATTGTTGCTGTTGTTCCCAGGGGGTGGTTGATTGAAACGCCTGGCTGGGTGAGAGTCCTTGGGTCTATCTCACTTTCCAGTTTGCATCTTGTGGAGGGTGTTGGACATTTGTTATGCTTTTTATGCCTCATGATAAGGACTTTTCAGATTGGTCACTTGGTCCAGGTTTATGTGTCTCATTACATGCAATTTGATTGCGCCTTAGTACATGAGGTGCGTAGCTGGAGTGTCAAAGGCTTTGCCAGAGAGAGCATGTAGTTGGAGTTCCTTGTAGGCGCAGGTGAGCTCCTTCACAGTGCCAGTCTGGGTTAAGTTCTTTAATTGTCATATGACCATAAGTGTGGTGTCTTTTAGCACAAATCTTGCCAAGAAGTCTTGTTTGAAGGTTTCCCAATCCTTCTCTGTGTGTTCTTCATGCCACTTGTTGCACCAAGTGCCAGCATCATGCGTCAGTTAGATGGAGATCTCTGCAATCCAGAAGTGTTGTGGGAATTCCATTTGGGCCAGTTTGCTTTGGGCCAATTAGATCCATGCAGTGGTGTTGTCATTGTTGGCTCCAGCAAAGGATTCCAGGGTTGTGCTTCAAAGTCTCTGGGCTACGTGGGCTGTCATAATGCTTTCATCAGTTGCTCAAGGGGTAACAGAAGGTGCTAGGAAGAACCCCTGTGACAACAAGGCGTTGAACACAGGGAGTGGAATCACCATGTTCTGGTATAGTACAACCCCATCAGGTATCTTGGAATCAGGTGTGTACAGTGTCCAGTCCACTGGGAGGCTAGAAATGATTCTATCAAGGATTTGTTGGCTGCAGTGAGTACAGGCAACAGGCGGAATTTTGGGCTAAAGTAGGATGGAGAACCTACCTGTGCTACCAATGTTGTAACTGTGCTGTTTTAACAGAGCTACAAGGGGAAAAATATTTAGAAACTAGATAATATTTTTTATTGAGAGATAATGATTATATAGTTAGTGTGAGTCATGGATAACAGGAACATGATTGTGTTGATTACAGGGTGGGATGGTGAAGGGAGTGGCTTGATCCTGGTAATGAGTCAAGCGCCAAAAAAGGTATCCATTGTAAGGGATCATCATTTTTTCATGTTGTTAGATTTGGAAAATCAAGTCAAATTCCTAGTCTGGCTTCAAGTAACTGGATAATCAGATTGCAGGATCACAAACCTGCTTCCTTAGAACCTTGCTGGTGGGTTGAGCCTGCTGTTTTGACACTTTTTTATATAAAAGGATGAAAATTATTCCAGTAAGTTGATGATTTCACACAAAAACAATTTGAAAATCCCTCATTTTTACCTTTAGGTTCTGAATCTACAGTACTTCTAAAAGTATATACTTGACAGTGGTAGCACAGGTAGGTTACCCACACCTACACAACTTAAAGAAAAAAATTTCTCCAAAGCAATGAACCCTGCAGATGGTGCCCCCCCCACCAGCTGGAGAAGATATAAAGAAGGTCAGGACGTCTCCACAGGATAAACTGTCCTCAACAATATCCTCTTACCAACAGTTGGGAATTTTGACCAAGCAAGGATGCCAATTATGACAGAGCTTGCAGATATGAATTGCAGCTACCAAATAACAACAATTGGTAGTATAAACTATATGCTTATTGAATCAGCAGTAGTCTGCTGACCTGAGCCTTAAACTAGCCAATGATAAGCACCACCACAGCAATTAAATGATACATGATTTGCTGCTGCAGCACTTTAAAAATACACAAGCGCCACCTAGCAATTGGATTAGGCGCCAAGGCGCCAAAGCGCCAAACTACTTTTACGTCAAGCGCCGCTGCACCAACTGAAAATTATTGCAAGCACCAAGGCACTGCTTTACTTTTACATCAAGAGCCAAGGCGCTGAGTTCAATCCCCCATTATCTTGAATCCCCATATTTATCATATTAATAAGCAATATGCCTGGAGTAAGCAAGAGAAGTAGGAAGTGATCCTGAAGTAACTAAATTATTCCATGCCAGCAAGGATCACCTGTGCTGGATGAAGATGAAGATATTCTATTGGTTGATGTGCAATAAGACCCAAACCTGATTAATAATTACCCAAATTAGGGGTGTGTTATAATGTCCTAAAAGACATTGCTAGAATCCCAGGGGTTAACCTTTGCAGAAGGTATAAGAAGAAGGAATCACTCACAATAAAAATAGGCTTTAATCTTAACTTGTCTTTAACATATATATTTAATCTTGTTGATCTTATCCTAATCCTTGAGTGCTTCTGCGCAATCAGAAGTCATTGGCATACAATAATCATGGTTCCATTCAATCCTGGCTCTTCTGATATAATACTACTCATATCCTCATATATGACTGTATTCAAGAAAATTTCCTGCGCCCTATAATCTCAAATAATTGTGGCGCTGTAATGCAAAAAGCGCAACACCAACAAAACAATACATCATCCTCATAACACAATGAGTCCTAAATCCATCTAAAATCCCTGATGTACCAGAATACCCAACATTGTATTTCAACGTCTCTGCTCAGCAGAAATTGGGTTGTTCTCAGGTTTAAGTTGACAAAAATACCAACCTCTGGATTTAAAGCACCCAAGATATGTTCACACAAGTGGGATACCCCCAAAGACTCTGGGCAAGTGAAATTGCCTTACAAGTTACTAGGGCTGGCTTCTGCTTTTGTGAGAAAACGGGTCAAACAATTACCCTGGTCACAATGAAGACTGGCACATATTTAAAAATGCTTTCTTAGAGAAGTTTGCATAAAGGATTCTGATGTTGTAATTATGACAGAACTCAGAGCCTTTAAAATGACAGGGACCATTGAGGAGTACATTGTGGCATACAAAGACATACATGATAGAGATCCTAACATCATCTACTTTGATGAAGCTGGACCACATCTGGTCTTCTACAATGGTCTCCCCACACACATCTGACCTCAGTTTGATATGAGACTGCTGCAAGAATCTCCAAGATGTATTCTTGGAAGGAAAGATTCCCAGAAATCTGAAAACTTGGATGCAACCAAAAAGAAGAAAGAGAGACCCTCAGCTAAGAAGGATACTCATCCCCAAAAACAACCCAATTGAGCCAATAATTCCTTTCCTTAGAGCTGAAATTATACAGCTCAGGTGAACCAGATGAATACTGACAATGCACCCAAAGAGGAAAAGGCTTGGGAGTATATAGGCAAGCTTCACTCTCCCACTTTACAAGACTTTTACAAGGACTAATATGTGGATTCAATCACCATGATCCAAGTACCCTCCAGCAATCTCAATACTGTTTGCCGCCCAAAACCGGAAATAAACTCATCACTTATCTTTTCTGTTTTCATAGATATCAAGGCAAAGCACTATTAAAAACTGGAGCAGACTAGACCTTGTTGAAAAAACCTTTTGCCAACCTCATGAAACTACCTAAATTCAAGAGCAACAGTTACAAAAGTAACAGTTTCAAAGCCCTGGGCTGGAATCAAACCCGCCCCTAGCCACCAGGCGGGGCTAGCTGGCAGGGGAGATTCACCCGCACCTGGATTTTTTGCTTTTTGAAGCAAATCCAGGTGCAGGAATCATTCCTGCCCTGGTGGCAGCTGAGGGTCCTGTTTTGGCCCCCAAAAGCTACGCCCAAGCCTTGGTGGGTTTAGCTGGGCCTGGGCAGGCTATTTTTAGCTGCCCAGTAAACCCAGATCAAGCCCACCCTCCATTAAGTAATTTGGGGTCCCCAATTGGGGATCCCTTTTTTAATCAAGCTCTTTGGGCCCAGGAGAGCCTGTCAAGCCAGTCCAAAAATGGTGATCAAATTGGGAAAGCCCCCATAACCCCAGAAGCCAGACCTGCCAGAATCAATGGCCAGCCAAGCCAAGATGTGCCACCAATAAGCCAAACAACTGTTCCTGAAAACCCCAAAAATGACCATGAAGCAGCCAACCAAACAGCAGAACCTGAGATGCCAAGCCTTTCCACACAGATAGCACCAGAAGAATGCCCAGAGGCACCTGCATGTGAGTAAGTATATAAATCAGAAGCACTTGAAAAATTTCTATATTGTCATCCTTATCAAATAAAGTTGTTATGAGCCTTTGGTTCACCAATCTGTTTCCATACCTATTTTAGATACTCTTCCATCTACATACACCCAAGCGTCAGTACCCATCCACTGGGATAGATAGTCAGACTCCAGTTGACAAAACCAAAGCCTTTGACTATTACTGTCCACCCAACACTCCATTTGTCCCTGTGCATTTTACTGAGTATCCCATCAATCCTGACCACAAATAATGGACATTGGAAGACTTGTAGTGGTACACCTGCCCAAACGCACCCAAGGAACCCTACCAAATTGTCCGTGACAACAAAGCAATCATCATCTACCCTTTGATCTTCAACAGGAAGTACAACAATCCTGCTGCCTACTTGGTCCCCATGGAACCGCCCCTGACACCCAAGCCAACCATCTCAATCCCCCCACTTCTGATGCCACTGGCCAGAGTATTCAATTCCTGGCAATGCTTTACCTGGCGCTCACAGGATTTATTGACTCTGCCTTGCCAGCAACTGGACCTTGGGCTGTGGCTGGGAAGGCCCTTTCCTACCTGGTAAAGTTAGGTCCCATCCTCTGGTGGGCCATGCCAGTACCTGCTTTGACTCCCCCTCACCTGCTGGAGCTCCACGGTACTCTTGGTATCCTGGCAGCAACGTCAAGAGAGTTGTCATGGAAGACAACCAAAGCACCTCAGTCACCAAGGAGACAAAACCTTTCTAGGCACAAGTAGGGGATGTAAAAACTACCCTTAGTGGCCCCATTTTTTCAATACCCAAATATGATGCAGTACATGGTTTATATTGGATGAGAAATACAAAAACTCAAATTGACTGTGATAGCGCTACCATCATCATACAACAAGGAGAAGGCATCATCATGTGTACCTAACTCACCTTGACACCCTCATGAGAGATAATGTGTTTGTAAAGATTAACAAAACACAAAAAGAAAATGACACTTTTAGAATTGACTGGAATACCTGCATATAAAAGATCATCCATTTTAAAAATATGGAAGCCTCACTTGAACAGGACCCAGTACATCAACAACTCATCCAATAATTCCCATTGGTATTCTAGGAGAAACTGCTAGGCTTACCAACTGACAGTGGTATCCAAACAAAATTGACTTTAAAGGAAGTATACCAAAAGCACAGCATTTATTGCTCAACACCACAAGAAGACAATAAACTGAAAGCTTACCTGGATAAAGTTCTAGAGAAGGGGCTCATTTGAGCATTAAAGTATCCCTTTGGCACAGCGGTCTTCTTTGTAGCTAAGAAAAATAGAGGGTTACACCTCCTTACTGATTACAGAGCGCTCAATGAGGCCACAATTAAGAGCAGGTTTCCCCTGCCCCTAATTGATGGCCTCTTTGACGCTATAGAGGGTCATAGTTCTTCAAAAAAATTGATTTAACAGCAGGATACCATCAAGTCCATGTTAAATCAGAAAACATCCCAAAACAGCATTCTAAACTAAATATGGCTCATTTGAATGTGTTGTCCTTGATTTTGGTATGAAAAATGCTCCCAGTACTTTTATGACTTTCATGAAAAAAGTGTTTAATGACCACATTTAAAAAAGAGACATAGCCTACCTCAACGTCATAATCATATACAGCCCAACTAAGGAGCAACGTTGGAAAGACGTCTGCCTTGTCCTCCACACCCTTAAAGACAAACACATCATAGCTAAACCTTCCAAATGTGATTTCTTTTCAAACAAGCTCCCATTCCTAGATCACATCATCAACAGATAGGGAGTCAAATCTGGACCCAGGGAAGGTAAGAGCTATAACCAACATGCTAGCCCCACGTAACAAAAATGAGCTTCAAACGTTCTTGGGAATGATTGTGTATTTCAGAAGGTTTATCCCTTATCAGGGAGCCCTAACTGCCCCTGTCTAAAATCACTGGCAAAACAAAAAAAATTGTATGGACACCGTTTAGTAATCAGCACTTTTGACAATTAAAAGAACATATGGTTACCGCTCCTATTTTGCAGTATTTAAATTGTGAAGGGGTATACAAACTAGAAACTGACACATTCAATTATGCAATAGGAGGAGTAATCCAAATTCAAGCTAAAGAAAAGGACTTTCTCCCTGTAGCATATGAATCAAGAAAGCTGTCCAAGGGTGAGAAAGGATACCCAATAGATGACAAGGAACTGCTAGTCATTTTTTATTTCTTAATGAAGTGGTGATGCTATCTAGATAGTGCAAAAATATTCAAAAAAATAACCAACCACAAGTCATTGATATTCTTAAAGACTCAACAATATCTATCTAGACAACAAGCTCAATTGATGAGCCTTATACAAAGGTATCCAGTGATAATCAATACAAAACAGGTAAATAAATGCTTACTGCAGATGACCTATAAAGACTATACTGACAGGGATCTATCCTAAGGTAGGTTCCTGAGAACTTGCAGGCAGACAACCCACAGGCCCAGAAGGAAGAGTCACCAAAGGATGAGAGTTAAGTTTACAATGTAGGATAGTGATTTTACAAGGATGGCCCAGGGTCTGCTGGTGGGCACTATAGAATTAATGAGGCCAGTAAGATGATGTACATAGCTCCAAATATATGAGCAGAGATGGCCTCACTAGTGGCAACAGATTCTTGCAGGCAGTAAGGCTGAGGGGTCAGGGAAGGATTCATGGGTACTAAGTACGCAGGTAGGTGGTTGTATCTGTAGCAGAATAATAGGGGCTGCTTGGTGTACCAGGTGGCTTCATGTCTAATAATTCAGGCTCTCAGGTACAGGCTTTGAGGTTTTAGATTAGAATTTTTTATGATGTAAACTTGGAGTAAGCAGGATTGGTGGATATTCAATAAAATGTACCAGGCTAAAGGGTGCACCTGGTGGACATTATAACTTAGGCGGCTTGTTTGCTGTTTCTTCAGGTTGATTGGGGAGGGGGACAGAGCCGCAAAAATCAGTCTGTAATTGAAAAAGTGCTAAAAGTAGGTATAAGATGACCTACATGAACCAAAGGTTCATACCACTTTATTGTAAGAATGGCAATGATCATCTTCCTGTCATTTCCTGGGTATAATTATGCTCACCAAAACTGCAAAAACTTTAGCAAATTCTTGTGGGCCAGGTGATAGCATTTACAGGGTTTGGAAATCCTTGGTGGCATCTAATACAGACAATTCATCATTGGCTGGGCTGGAACAGGGAATCTCAATTTCCTTCTTTGAGATATGGGATTTGTCATCACTTGAAGGCCCTTGTTTTTGAAGAAATTTCAGTAGTACTCCATTGGCAGTGGCCTAAGTTATTACAGGGATATTGCTTGGGTTAGTGCTCCTATTGGCTAGGCCAAGAGGATTCTTCAGAGGGCAGGGTTCAATCATAGAAGGAGCTACACTGGTGTATTTTGGAGGTTTCTCCAAAGTCAAATCTATTCCTGATTTGAGCCCAAGAAATCGTGGACAGTAGGGCCTGGGGCCACCAGCCCACAGGGTCCCAGGGTTTGAATCCTGTAATTGGGGCTTTTCCATGAATATTGATAATAGTAGGAATTTGTCACTTATGACATATACCGTAAAAATCTACTTTGCACTAACAGAGACCCCAAATTGTCCATGTTAATAATGGGAAATCTTTAAGAGGGGTTCCCACCTTGTAATCTAATGGACATCCAAGAGAAAGCCCTAAATAGAAAACACCTGTTCAAAATGTGTATGGTTCTTTACATCACATATTACCAAGCAACAATACTGTACCCTACGTTCTATAAACATAAAAGATTGACACAGTCATTTTATACCACAGAGATCTAGGCTACAAACATATCAGGAATCTACATAAATACCTCAAGACACGCTACTGGTGACCCAACATGCTTGACAGCATCAAGGAAGTGCTGGAACAATGCAAAGTATGTGAAAAGTACACCTGCTCCAAGGCACTGCCAAAATCAGTAATACCAGTGTCAATCACACACCCTTCAAAGTGTGGTCACTGGATATTGTAGGACCAATGCCTGATAACAACAAAGGCAAAAATTAAATTATCACAGCTATCAAATATGCAACTAGGTGGCCTGTAGCACAAGCTACAAAAGAACATAAAGGAAATGATGTAAGATAATTTATTGCCAAGGATACCATAGCTAAGTTTTGAAAACCTGAACTCTTAATAATGGATGGAGGAAGTGAACTTAAAGCCATTGACATCAATATCTACCTTGCTAAAAACAAAATAAAACACCTTATAGCCAGCCCATACCACCCACAAGCAAAAAGAAGAGTAGGAAGACTAAATGGCTCCCTAGTAAAGGCCCTCAGTAAGTTATCTTCCAAAAATCCAAAAGCCTGGGTTGACATGCTACCAACAGCACTTGTAGTGTGTAGAACACAAGTTAACTGCAACACAGGTAAAAGCCTATATGAATTTATCTATGGGCATAAGCCTGTAATTTTTAGCATTAAGTCAGGGACCACAATTACCCCTACCTAAAGAAATACCAGCCAATAATGACCCTGATGTACAGTACACTGGAAAAGATTAATAGATCAAAAAAGTTTTAATTGAGAGAGAAATAATTCCTATCTAACAGGAACATTTTCAAGTTGCAGACAAGATTTGGGGTTTCAACCACAATTTACAAAAATTGGAACCATGGCTAAGAGGACCAAATATTATCATGAAATTCAAACCAAACAGCACCTACCTCATCAAAGGAATCAGTGCATGTAATGAGTTTAAACACATGAATCATGATTGACTCCACATATGCAAGGCAAGAACAGCACAACTTAACTCATAACTTCAAATTCAAAATGCAAAACTGGATCAATGGGCAACTGTGGTGAATTTGACTCCCTGGTAATTGACTCCCTGGTACTGGACACTTTTTCAAGTACCAGGAAGTTGAGTGCCGCATATGCAAATCTATTAGTATTTTTGGCTTAACTGATTTTAAGCTAATTTTTACTTTTAATTTATGGTGTTGAAGCCAAAATCCAATATTGAATTCACTTGAATTTGACTCTGTTTAATAAATCAGTTAGCTGAAAGACCAATTTAAGGGGCAATTTATAAGTCAATTCACTAATAGAAATGAAAATCACTCATGTTCAATACTCTAAAAGAAAAAGAGGCCAGTTTAATACTTTTTAGCCAAATCTTAATTTTATTAATAAACCACATGTTGCACTTTTTGCTTTACAGCGCCACAATTATTGAGATTTATAGGGCACAGGAAATTTGCCAGAATACAGTCATATATGAGGATATGAGTAGTATTATATCAGAAGAGCCAGGATTGAATGGAACCATGATTATTGCATATCAATGGCTTCTGATTGTGCAGAAGCACTTAAGGATTAGGATAAAGGTTAACCAAATTAAGGATAAAATAAAGATGGTTCAAAGATCATTTTATTATAAATGGTTAATTCTTCTTATACCTTCTACCAGGGTAATCTCTGGGCTGCTAGCAATATCTTCTAGGACATTCTAATACGCCCCTAATTTTGGTAATTATTAATCTAGGTTTGGCGCTTATTGCACGTCAACCAATAGAATATTTTCATCTTCACCTAGCACAGATGATCCTTGCTGGCATGGAATAATTTAGTACTTCAGGATCACTTCCTACTTCTCTGGCATACTGCAAGCTTAATGCTTATTAATGACATAAATATGGGAATTTGAGATTATGGGGAATTGAACCCAGTGCCTTGGCGCCTGATGTAAAAGTAAAGCAGTGCCTTGGCGCCTGCAATATTTGCCAGGCGGCGCTTGCAATAATTTTTAGTTTGCGTGGCAGCACTTGACATAAAAGTAGTTTGGCGCTTTGGCACCTAATCCAATTGCTAGGTGGTGCCGCGGCACTTGTGTATTTTTAAAGTGCCACGCGGCAAATCCCTTTATTGGCGGCGCTTATCATTGGCTAGTTTAAGGCTTAGGTCAGCAGACTACTGCTGATCCAATATGCATATAGTTTATACTACCAATTTATGTAGTTTGGTAGCTGCAATTCATATCTGCAAGCTCCGCCATAATTAGCATCATTGTTTTTTATACAACTAATTTATGGATTTGGTTGTAACAGTCCCAATCCATGGGCTCTGTCATAATTGGCATCATTGCTTGGTCAAAATTCCCAACACCACTATCTGCACTTATATAAAGTTAATGGTTTACTATTATATATATATATTAGCAGTGTCCATAGTTTTTGATTAAACTCCCAAGCACCACTATACTGGATTTAGTGGTATAGACGTTAATCAAATTACCCCACTTGTTTTACATTATGTCATTTCCAGGTTTTTGGATTAAGTGTGCCACATAAATAAAGCTCAATTTATTAAGAGATCTCACATGTAATTTATAAAAAAACCAAAAACAACTTCCCCTTTGTTTGACTCTATCCACTTGCCACACAATCAGTTTTGGATTTAACTAATCAAAGGCTCAGAATTAATAAATGATACACTATATGTGCCACTCAACACCCATTCACTCAACACTTTAACTTTGGGATTAGTACAGAGAGCCTCTTAACGTTTTAACCAACACTATGGTAAATAATCCACTCCCAGCTCCTCACTGCATATTATTATCATTAATAAACACCTTTCCACTCATTTACTTTTTTAACTTATGTTGTATTTTTTTATTTTTGAGCATATGAAACTGCCTCTATTTTGGGTTAACTTTCTAACCCATTTTAAATTTAAGCAAGTTTTATATGTATAAAACATAGTAAATTTGAATTTTATGCTTGACTCTGGGAAACTTTACAGTGGGAATTCAGCTTTTCCCAGCTGATTGACAGTGCCAAACTTGACACTTTACTATGTTTTGGTTTTTTAACTCCCAATAAAAATTTCCACATAATAATTCTTTTGCAATTATAGTCTACTACTATTCCTGCTACTCCCCATATAATTTATATATATTTTTTCATTTTTAAATATAACTTTCCATTGATTTAGCGCTAAGATGTTATGTTAAACCTAACATCTTTGATGCTTCATCATAAAATCACTTATTTTTTTATGTTTTAACCTTTATATCTATACTTTGAGTTTCTATTTTGCTTCTATTTACTTTGTTATGTTTTTTCTTGATAAATAAAACTTTATTTAATACTTTTTAATTAAATTTTTCTTTGCTTTACCTCTTTTATGTTTTTATATATTCCATATTGTTTTATTTACAAAACTAAACTTTTCTTTCACCAAGATCATCCAAATCAAACAAGCCTACCAAGTGCCAAGCATCCAAAGGCTCCAAAGAAACTGCCTCTACTCCCAAGCGTGCCAAGAAGCCTGAAAAGGCAAAGTCTCCAACCCCATCTCCTCCCACTCCATCTCCTCCTCCTCCTCCCCCCTCCACCCTCATCTTCCACATCCCCTTCACCTTCCCCCAAAATTCCTCCCCCAATAAATCTGATGGTGATTTAACTGACCACTCCTTTTACCACTCAGAGGACAACTCCAAGCCCACTAAGAAGTGCTGTACCAAGAAGGCAAAGGCTGCCAAAGAGCCCACCTCTTCTTCTGGTAAGAAAAAGGAGGCATCCAAGCAGGCCTCAAAGAACCCTTCCCCCCCTGATGGCTCTTCCCCCCTCCCTCATCTGACCCCCAAGATGAGTCTGAGGAATATTCCAAGTGGTTCAAAGCTTCTGGTCACATGGCTTGGGATCCACTGGCCATCCACAACATCTGCAATGTGGACAGAGAGTTCAAAGTTCCCAAATGACTTCCCTAGTTTTTTTGCCAATCATTTCTGTAAAGGGCGGCCCTGGCTATGTTGCCAACAATTACATCTTCAACTGCAATAATCAAAAGCAGCAAACAAAAATCAAGCACTTTGTCTGTGAGGATAAGACTTGCAGGGGCCGCCTGAACACCAAGGGCTGAGAGCAGGTAACAGCCAAGTAGGGAGAGCACACATGTTAGCACCTCAATTATTTTTATCACAAGGATCTCAAGTGGTATCTTTTTCAGATGATTCCTTCCTCTTCCCACCTCCAGGCTTCCAATCTGGCTATTAAGGTCTTATAACACCTCAAGCCCAATAATCTTAAGTTGGTGCCAACAAAAGAACTGTTGATCAAGTTCATTAGCAACAAACAGATTGCTTCCAATCCTCTTCCCTCAAGGCCTCTGACATTCTCTCAGAGCTCACACACACTCATGAGCTTAAGCAGCTCCCAAGTGGGGAGCACTTCCTCCTTGTTGTATTTGTGGGTATGATGGGGTGGTTGCTTAATATTCTTAACTCAAATCACAACTTCTTTAATTATCAAAGACTAAGTTAAGATGGTTTCTTCAACTTATTCAGTATAATAAATGCAGTAGAGATAAATACCAATCCTTTATTTATAAATTAAGAAAGGGAGTTATATAGATGTTGGGAGATTAATAGGAGCCGCTGAGTGCCAGGATCCTCTGCTCCACAGCCAGATCCCTCTGTTGGCTTGGCCCACTATCACCCTAATGATTGGACAATCATTAGTTAATATGGCTTTGAAAAGCAACTTAGCTGATTGGTAGGGATACCTTTCATCCAGTGTAAGAGTACTATTGCTCTCTCAGTTACCAAGCTTAATGGATCAATTGTCCTTTACAGTGAAGGCTAGTTTTAACCAATCACTTCACAACACTCCTTCACAATGATGGGCCTGTCTCAAAGGACTGTATCATATGCTACACTACTCAACAGAACCTGATGGAGCTAAAAGGGCATCAACCTGGCTATTTGACAGTACCTTTGCCACTTGCCCCCAGATGTTTTATCAGCTCTGGATGATTCATGCCCAGATAGACATCTGGGTGATTCCACTTGCCTTCTTCCTTCTTCCTGGGGCCACTGAGGCCATATACACCCTCATGTTCTAGACCATCCTCTTTAAAGAACTTGTCCTCCTTCCCCCCAAAAACAACAAATGCCAAGAAGACCCCCCCCCACACCCACGCCAATCCTCCTGACACTGACAAGGACCAGGCCACCCTGGACTTAGAGGAAAAGGTAAGGCTCAGAGCTCTAGGGCCTAACATGTGCATCATGGACTTCAATCCTGATTAGTTCAATGAGTTTGAGAAGATTTTTAGCAGAGAGGTGCAGGGATGCCACTTCCACTTCTGCCAAGAAGTTGCTTGCAATGTGCAGGCCCATGCCAAGCTTAGTAGGTTGAGCCAGAGGGATACTTTGGACACCTGCATATTTTTACTTGCAAAATTTAGTGCTTTTGCTTTTTTAAAGCCAGAGCACATTACATAGGGGTTTGAAGATCTCTCAAAGGATCCTTACATAGTCAAAGAATCTGGAGCTCAAGCCTTTCCTTGAGTACTTTGAGCCCTAGTGGATTGGGAAGGTTGTCACATAGAGGCAAGGCAAAGCCTGCGCCAAGGACAGTTGGAACGTTTACACAGGCGGCTGTCAACAGGTAGCTGAAGACCACTTTGGCTCTAGAGGTTTATCACAAGCACCTGAAGGCTAACTTTGGGCTTTACTCAAAAGTTCAACTAGTTATTTTCTCTCCTCCAGCATGAGCAAGAAAAAACCATCTCCAAGTTCAGATATTTTGCCAACCACGTCCCCACCAAGCCTACCATCAGCTCCACCCTCTTCACAAAGGCCATCCAGGGTGCAGCCAAGCACAAGTATAAGGACTCTGAGTTCAAGCAGCAGCTTGAGCTTATTGTCACTGCCCTCCTGGAAGGGGCTAAAATGAAAAAGGGGAAGAATGGGGAGGAATAAACTTGTTTACTTGCCTGCTTCTATAGTTTTTACCTTTAACTTTTTAGCTTTAATTTTTACTTTTTAGTTTTGATCATTTAGTTTTTAGTTTTTTCTATTTTTAGCTTTAATTAAATAGTAATGATTTTTTATGTATATATTGTAAGTTTGAGAGGAATAGTTATAGTTGAAAGTGAGTGAAGTATCTTAATTTTTGTTAATTTCCTAATAAACCATAAGGAATTCACAGTTGTAGATATATGAAGTATATCAAATAAATATGGGTCATTATTTTAGAGATTAGGCCATTTTCTAATCCATGTCTCAAGTCCACATAACACAGCGATTTTGAAAAAGTAACTAATTACACAATTTATATTTAAAACATTAATAACTCAATAAAAAATTAATATTTTTTCACACTGTAAACTATCAAAATGAAGCTAAGAATCTTATCTTTCTATTGGTGTAAAAATTTTAATATGTATACTATGCTCAATATTAAAGGAAAGTAATTTAAAAGAGCATAATCCAGATTTTATTATATGATTATATCTAATGATATAAAGTAGATCCTTCAAAGCTAATAAATACTCTTTTTGAATATACAACAGATGTTTTTTATTTGATGAAATTAAAGATAAGATTGAGAGCTTTATTTTCGCATTTTATTTTATTTAAAAAGCTCAATTCTCTAGGATTTTATGATAGTTTGAAGTTAGGATGTTTTTATCACTGTTTAGATTGATTTTAAGGTTCAAGTGAGCTTCGAACCTCAAATTGAGCATTCTTTAAATGGAATTCTTTAATATTTTATCATTTAAAAATATGCGGAAGAGTTACAATTAACTGAATACATCATTTTAATTGATTTGCATTGATTACAAAGAGGATATGATGTAATAATAATCTTAGCTGCTTCACATATATCACTTGTGCATAAAACTGGGTATTTAATTAATTTCTGCAAACATAAATTCAAGTTCAAACTATAATAAAAGCTATCACACCATTTCTTTCAGAATGGTGTCATTTACTGGTATATAAGAGCTAAAGTACCACAGAGCTTCTAATCCAAATAACCCAATTCAAAGACCACATTCTGATCATAACTACTCCATCATTAAGGCACACATCAAAGATCTGACCTAATTACAGATTCAAAATACTACCATGTCCTCAGTTAAATTTACTTCTTCCATGCTACCCTTTTTTCCTTGGGAGCTTCAACAAAAAGAGAGAGAATTGCAATTTAAAAAAGGCATTCCTCTTTATTGCTGGTGATGATCTTGATAATTTCATCAAGCACTTCCTTACTCAAACTGAATTTGGGAAAGCTCAGTTCCTGCCAACTATTCAAAATCAAAAAGGCAATGAGTTCATTGAAAACTTAAAGGATCTCATGAAATCTTCTCCCAAAAACATCTCCCAGCCTTGCGATCTCTGGTTACTTCCAGTTACTCTTTAAAAGAGCTTAATGATATGGGGTTTAATAAACCAAAAGTGAGTTTGAATACTCAAGAAAAATAAATAAAAATAAAAATGTAACTTAAACAAAAAAGCCAAAAAAATAATAACTATTCATTAAAAAAAGAAATAACTAAAAAAATAATTAAAAAATTGCTGGAAAATTCTTTTGAAACAAGCCAGTTTACAAAAAAGTGCCTGAAAAAATTTATAAAGATATAGAAAAAGAGATGAGTAATTACTCAACTGAAATTAAATACTCTCTACTTAAAACAAAAAAGAAATATATGAAAATATGAAAATAAAAAATGAAATTTCAGTTTCAATTTCCACTTACTATAAATTAATCCCTAAAAATATAATAAAAAGTAAAAAACAAACCAATATGTGCAATATTTGTAATTTAAAAAATTCACTAGAAAAAAGAAGGAAGAATGTGAAAGTAAAAACTTACCATTACCAGAATCTATAGACAATGACTTAAAGACTATTAATCAGCACCAAGACTTTTATGTTCATCAAAATTGTGAATATAAAAAAGATATTAATGAACTAGATGATGAGTCTTGTGTTGTAGTTATAGATTATAAAGAAAACTTAAAGGTTGGAGGTGGTCAATTGAGACCAATAATTGTTTTATTCAAAAAACCAACTCATTATTAGGGTTTGCATTAGTTTTTAAAGAAAACAATAAAATTAAATATGAATATCATGATTTTTTGTCTCAAATATTATCACATGATTCTTTATTTTCAGGTGAATGTCTAATAAGTCTTCTTAAATTAGATAGATTTAAAAAAATAAAAAATATAAAAGTATGGACAGATAATGGAAATCATTTTAGATCATATGAATTTTTATATTACTTATTTAAAGAGGCACCTAAATATATTAAGGGTTCCATAAAATATAACCGTTTTGTTGAATGCCATGGAAAAAGCATTGTTGATGGTCACTTTGGTGTAATATCAAAAATTTTAAAGGAAAAAGAAAATGTACTTTATATTAACAACATTAATGATCTAAAAAATATTTGTGAGAAAGAAGAAAGAAGAAAAGAATTATACAATTCATCTTTAACTGGTTCAATTGTTTCCCAAAAGCATTTTTTTATATTTATGAAAGGAAATTTAGGCCTATAAAAAGAGAGCTTGAAGTTAAAAATCTGCGCATTAATCTTTCATATTTGATGAAAGATGGGAAGTTATATACTTCACCTTTAACATTTGAAAGCTTCTCAGAATATTCTGAGATATTTTATCATTTGAAATCACGTGATGATACCAGAGAAACAAAAATATCAGAAGATGCTAGTAGTGTATTGGGGCAAGTTCATGAAGTAGGGCAGCTTACTAGAGGGTGTATTTTAAATAGAGTTATCAGTCTTTCAAAAACAACAACCTTTTTTCTGAAACAAACTAAGAATATTTATGATGAGCCAAAGATAGGGTAATAGCATTTATAGCTTTGGGGCTGCTATTACTCTCCCATGCAACTCATCATAAATATTTTTGGTTTGTAGTAGCACTTAAGATATTTTCAGTAGTACTATAAGTTGCAATTTTCAATTATAAAATCAATGAATTATTTTTTAAAAAATCACCCAAGCCCAAGATCAATTAAATATTTGGGATTGATTGTATTTTACTCTTTCTGAATAATTTGAATATGAATAATGTGATTAAGTTATAAAATAACCAATCTGGCGCCTAGGCATAACAAGAAAAATAATGTCCCATATGGATACTTTATAACGACCACCAGGAGATCAGGAAGGACAAGAAAAAAATACAAATAAATTGCTTTCCAGAAGTGTAGGCCTAGAACATAACAAGGAGTAATTACATTATACAGAAGCACTCAATTCCTCTTTGATTTCAAAGAACATAAATTAAAACATGAATTACATAGTGAAAAAGATCAGGAATATTACTGCTATGGCATCAACCAGTTTAAATATTGATGACTGCAATCCTTTGACATATGCAAGATCCAACACTTCTAAGCAGGGCTTAATCCAAGCTACCTGGGACTTAGGGGGAATCAAGATTTATCAGCTAAGATTGTTGACATCCCTTTGTTTGCTGGTACTGTAGCAGGAGGTGATCAGCTTTCATTTAACTTTTTATCTGCAGCTTCATCAGTGGAAAAGGATAGAGTGAGGATCCCAAATCTTGAGCTCAATTAATTGAAAGTATGGGCAGAGACAAGTATTTACTAGAAATAAGAGCTACTGGGATATGGGCCAACTGAGCAGTAGCATATACTCTTTACATATCAAAGGAGGCAAGAGAGAAGAGCAATATTTTTTATGCCAAGGGAAATATATAACCAAGAGAAAAAGAGTAACAAGATTAACCAGTATAATAGAAATATAGCAGCTGGGTTAGTGGGAGTTTGGTCTTAAGGTAACAACTCAAGATGTCAGTGGAGATAGTATTTTGAGTTTTGGCTCCAGTATATGACATCAAACTTATTTTACACAATAATGAGGAGATATTCTGAAAAACTAATCAAATGGGATCAGAGCAAGTGGAGTAAATTCTGGCTCAGATTTCATTTGGTAAAACATCCAGCTACTGATTCCATCATTTTTCTCAAGAGGGGAGTTAGATTTGGAATCCATATTGATGACACCTTTTTATCTGATTTTAGATGAGTGAGTTCTTTGAGGAGTGGCTTCAATAGTTAAGTTATTACTGACAGGTTCCTCAGTATTAAAAGGAATAAAGATCTGAGATATTTTTAGCTCCATCTTGGGAGATTAATTCACTGATTGTTTAATATGACTTATTCCTGAGATATAGCAGTAGTGGAATTGATATCCTCCAACAAGATATTCAAGCTATTTGCCAGAAGATGGATGTAGAATAGAGGACCATTGTCTCAAGGGAAGATGTCACAAATTTTTATGAAAAATAAGAGCTAATTTTCTAAAATTTTATCCTTTGTATTATAGTATGTACTCAAGATGATGTCAATCTGCCCTTGATGGAGTCTACATCCAGTTAATCTCGTTTTTTTTCTGTTCTAGATGGCATAATTGGTAGCTAGAGAGCCACATAAAGCTTTTAGAACCTATATAATGAAGATAGAATAGCTAAGACCCACTACATTTAGCATGGGTCTACATCTTCAGCCTGTTAAACAATGTATTGATCTCAACAAAGCAAAATAATGACACACTTAATAGATTAAAGTATTCTACAAATTCAAATCAACCCAAGGACATATTCCAGTAGTGGAAACCAATATTTGGTGGGCAACACAATCAAAAAAATGATGTAAGGCATGACTACATTATCCATTGATGTGATATATCAAACCAATAGTTTTAAATCCTATTATATATAGAATAACACAGCCATCACTTCAAAAATCCTTAAAATTTCCATTAAGAAAATGAGTGTTTTGATTGGTTATCCATGATAATTCTGCCATCCCTGAGGGTGGTGGATTTTGTAAAATATTTCCATTTCTTATCTGTTTTTGCAGTTAATGTTGTTTTTGAACTTCATGTAGCTCCATTTAACAATTACCACTTATGAATACTTTGTGTAAATAACAATATTGTATAATTTATTGACAAAGCAGGTTTTCTTTCCCATCAGATGTAGGCTCTTGTTTTTCATCATGTGCCTAAAATTCCTAAACTTAAATGTGGTTTTTGATTGATTAATTAATTCTTCTATATTGAAGCGCTTGCAAAGTGGATTTGTTCTTTCATACTGGAGCACTTGCTAAGTGGATCTCACAAACTGCTTTATAGAAACAATAGAAATTACATCACTCTGATGCTACACCTAAGAGGTATAAATTCCCATTTCACTTTCCTCCTACTTAAACATGAGTTCCCACAATAGTAATCCTGACCAAGATCTCCAATTCAAACATCATCATGATGCTCCTAAGCTTGATTATACTCCTGAAAGACCTGATTTCCATGAACCTAATGCTTGCCTTCCTGGAATAAATACTGCCTTTTACATCTGCTGCAACAATGTATACAGCACCCATTACATGGCCCTTGACCACTGGATGGATAACCACTTCCTTCCCTTCAATGGCACCATAAATACTGTTACACCTCATGGACACCTTCCCAGCTCCTACTACCCACCAAACCCCTGCAAGTCTGAGGATGATCTTTTAGATGTGAGCATATCTCTAGTTAGCCGCACTGAATAATATTTATCCAGAATAATTTTTATTCCTAAAACACCTTCCCAGTTTCGCCCAACTCCCCATACCAGGCCACCAAATGAGTTTGAAAATCCATATGTTGCAGTACTGGCAATAGCATATGACTTTCTTGAAGCTATTGTTTCAAAGTCAGAAGAATATTATTTGTTCTTGGCTTTAATCCTTAGTAGCAACAGTCTAGATTTTGGATGTGATCTTACTGAACACATCACTTATTTCCCTCTTTGGGCTGACTACTGTTACCCTAACCTTCCTAAGGTCATCAATGTTATGCCTGATTCCAAAGAGATCCAGGGGACAACCAATTTTAAAATTATGTTATATAATTGCTATCGGGATACAAATGGGTTTTATATTTGCCCGACACATGGCTGTGAAAAGAAGTACAAAGGAAAGAGTGGCCTCAACTACCACTTAAAAAAGGGAAAATGTACTGTCATTAATACACAGATTGTAAAGTACTTTTCACTTAATATCTGTAGGACCATTTTCTGCCCCTTCTTTCTCTGCAGTTCTTCTTTTTCAACAATCCACAGTTTAAGATATCATCTTTTCAGAGTCCACCTCAAACCAGAACATTTCACACATGGTAAAGGTGATATCCTTTATCATTATACCTGTCCTGTCTACTGCTGCAGATGTGAATTCCCTTCTTCTGATAGCCTACGCAGCCATCTATTGGTGAGCCATGTACGTAAGTACTAGGTACTCTAAAATGCTTTGTTCACCATGTCAAACCTTTAAGCTATCTCACTTCATTTTATATTATTAAATATGAAAACTTTTATTTATAAATTTATACTTCTATAAATCTTTTAATCTATACAAATTTATTTTTTCTGATATTCCAAACAAGATCAACCAATATTACTTTAATATATTGAATATTTACATGTTATATAGATAGTACTAAAACACAAGTCAACCTCATATAAATATAAAAGCTTAGATTTATCACTGATCAGCTGATGAATATCAATCAGATAAAAAATTGATGCCAAGTCTGTAAAAACAATTTTAACTTTCAAATAAGCCTCTATGTCCTTCAACCTTTTCAGGGAACAGCTATTATAAGCCTATTGATAGGTTCAAATTTCTAGTTATATCTCCAAAGCCACTTTAAAAGTTGGTTTAACCTATACATTCAAGACATTATACTAAATCCTTAGTCTGTAGCCAACTACTCTTATCTAGTTTAAACCCATATTTTTTCTTTTTTACAGAAGTTTTAAGTTGATATAAATATCAATACATAGTAAAAAGCATTCACAAAGCATGAAAATATGATTAGATAGATTAATAAGTGATTTTTTTACTTTTATAACACTTGAAAAATAAAGGGAACATATAATAAATATCATTTAAATATAATTAGAGCTGATTTTTAGCTTTAAATATCAAACAGAAAATTTTGGCTATTTATCATATACTAATATTTTTTATTTTTATTTTTTGTACTTATATTAAATTACAATTGATTATGTTGACTTTAGGCTTTTTGAGCCACGCCATCTATTGTATTTTTTCTCTGAAACTTGGCATATAACACATCTAATCATTGACTGTGTAACATTGAGATTAGAACAATCCAAAAAATAATCTACAGGCTCAGGGTTTTATAAAACAATATTTTTAATTAAGCTTTAATGGTTTCAACTCCAGTTTAATGTGATTATAGCCTGGATCAGAAGGTGAAAATATATAAATTCCACCTCTAATACTTTAATACTATACCTGCAGTTGAATTATATATATTAATGGAATAATATATTGAAATGATTTCTGATAAAAATATTTTCTTTCACTAACCACCGCTTAAATAAACCACTGTACTTTTCACAGCTGTTGAGATAGACAAACCAGAGTTGGTTCATGACTAACTTTAGCCACACAATAAACAAAGTAGTACGTACACAATCTTATTTTAGCAGCATTAAAAGATTTTATATAAACTGATATTTAAATTAGTACCCATAAA
The DNA here is from genome assembly GCA_014839935.2 of Entomophthora muscae. Classification (NCBI taxonomy): domain Eukaryota; kingdom Fungi; phylum Entomophthoromycota; class Entomophthoromycetes; order Entomophthorales; family Entomophthoraceae; genus Entomophthora; species Entomophthora muscae. The sequence continues at coordinate 24,582 of QTSX02005378.1, forward strand.
AATATCAATTTTCAATCAAAAATCTACCCACACTCAAAATCCCTAATGTATAAATGATGATTAAAAAAACAACCTCATGCACTTATATTTCAGTATTTATAAGTGATATTCTATGTGCATTTCTACCAAAGAAAAGCTCACTGTGGAAGTATAATTACTGGACAGCAAGCCCACAGAAGCTACACATAACAAAGATTATTAACTTCCCAAACTTGAATTATTGATATATTTTAATGAAAACAAACTTGAAAACAAAAATGACATCAACCTAATAACCCATCAATCTCTATTTAGGAAATATGGACACTAAATTTCATCCAGTTTCCTAATTAGTCAAAATAAGAGTTATAATTGTTTTTCTTAAGATCAATCCTTTACTAAGCTGTGAACAAAATATCTATTTAGCCTAGTTTATTTTATATTATTTCAATAATAAAGCAAACTTCTTGAAAATATGTTTAGCTTTCCTTTGCTGATAATTGTTAACAAGTGTTTATTACAGTCAACTTCCAAAGGCCTGGGGGTTACTAAAACATATGTTCAGTTATTTAACTTCAAACAGCAAAATCAAGCCTAAATTTTCCTTCCTTTTGGAATAGTGTCATGTTTTTTAAAAAAATCTTGAGGATACCACTGAACAAAACAATAATCAGGATTCACAGCAGAAGAAGTTAAAATATATTCATCTCTATTAAATGGTTCCCATGAGATAACAGCTGAAAATATTAATCTAGCAGTTTTATAAGACAACAAGGTTAATGTGAAAATTCAAAGAAAGAGTTAAAAATTGTCACTAATCAGGATATTAAATCAATTATAGCCATTGATTTGTATAGTTTGAGCTTAAATATAATTTCTGAATACCTTAAGTTCATTTGGGCTTCATTATTAGATATATTCAAGGTGCTTAAAATTTATAAAAAAAACCATCAAGGTAAAGAATTTTTTTGACTAGTCAGTATCTCAATGTACAGATGCATTGTGACAGATCCAGGAAATTCATGCTTGCTTCTTCATTATCCTGGTCTGACTCTTTTATGGTTTGGCAGGGAATCCTTTATGTAAGCTTTAATGAGCTTGGATTCCAGGAAAGCAATCTTGGCGTTAAACTTGTTGCCATCTGGTGATCACTTCCACGTTTTTCGCTTCCTGTAGTCTTAGCTGCAGACCATCTCTTTCATTCCATGGTAGTCTTATTTCAGTTAAAAGCCAAAAACACAAAGCATTAAAATATTGAGAGGAAAGAGACCATTGTCAAACATAAGTATCATTTTTTATTAATTATTATCATGTTTCCATTATATACCAATTGGGGTACATTCAGCTGAAAACCCCTCTCAATTCAGGAATCACACCTGGATTCCTATCACGTAGTTTATGACATAACGGCATCATCCAATCCAGATCTTTACCCAAAAGATCTTCATCATCTCTCAACCTATAAGAATGTGCCATAATACATTGGCAAGAAGTCACCTGACTCCTTCCGTGGAAATTTATTGCTTTGGCATGGAGCATTCCCAGACTTCCAGCGCCAAAACCCTGTGAAATATATGTATCCCAAATCCAAGCTATCCTTGTTCCAGCTTGGAACCAGCTGATCAATACTGAATTCATAGACACCATTGTCTACATTTAGCTGTTTTTTGCATTTAATGATTTTTTGCGTTAAAAACCCATCAAAACGCCTCAAAACTAAAAACCAGGCGCCACTGCGGCGCCCAGGAACTTCCCCAGGTGGCGCCCAGCGCCTTCACTGGTGGCGCCTTGGCGCTTTACAAATCAATTAGGAAACACGGCAGAGCTTTTAAACCACAATTTGGGGGTTTACTTTTGGCTAACCTTAACCAAACTTCTTGACACAGTCAAGGCAATTAAACAATAGAATTAAATCCTCATTAATTATATTCCCAGCATATATTAATTAACCTTCCCAGTTAAATAATATGTTTGAAGACAACAAGTCTTTACTTGACACAGTCAAGTCCATTTTGGCCCTATAATTAAATCCTCATCAATCATATTCCAGGATATCAATCAATTAACCTTCCCAGTTAATAATTTGTGTCTTAAGACACCTAGCCTCATAATCTGAACCGCTCAGATTATTCATTACAGCCCTCAATTAGTACAGCCTAATTAATTCCTGGGTATCAATTAACCTCCATGGTTAATTAGACGGTTTGGGACACCTAGTCTCATAATCTGAATTGTTCAGATTATTCATTACAGCCCTCAATTAGTACAGCCCAATTGATTCCTGGGTAATCCATTACTATGCTGTAAAATCTCTCCAAGGCCAATCCTATTGCTTTGAATTTCAACCTATGAAATTCATTAAAATTCAACCTCTTTGTGAAACCACAGCCCAATGTGACTGTAGTACAGTGACATGCATATTATACAATGATATTGCTACAAAAAATGGTCCTTTAATCAATAACATAATTCAGATACCATATGTATAATCACAATATCTGAGTATCTATCTGGAATATCCAGGTTTAAATACATTGATTTTTATCTTGGTACAACTGCTCATCAATCACTGCATTGACAAGTGAGTTGAGTCCACAAATACAACATACAATCCAGAATTTTTGAAAATGTCTAGACAGCACCTCATACCAACAAGGGATGACATGTTTTTTATATCTCCACAAACTGACTGTAAATTTCCAGAATTATGGCCCCAAAAAGGCCACAATGACACAAGTGATACAAAAAACAATGTGATGAACAAGTTAGAGGCTATTTTGCATGTTTGGTCTGATGTTGGATGAATAAAGATTGGTGACCTAATCAATTTATATTAATTTTAAAATATTGTTGCCCACCTATGATGATTGGTTTTTGCTATTTAAGCCTTTTTAATTCTAATAGGAGGGAAAATTTGGTACTGTACAAGGGTAAAGATGCGTCTTGGAATAAATATACCATCTGGTGTTGAAATCCCAAGACCAACTGGATAAATAATACAGTTGGTTGCACAGCTTAAATTATTTTAGAGTCTCTTTCTGTGTCTTATTAATATATTTAAGGGGAATACTTACTGTCAATGTTCAATAATGTAGAGTCTAAACCCATCACTAGATTAGTTGTATAGGGAAGCAGTTACTGAGATTAACAGCATGTATTATTTAGAAAGCAAAGCTGTTTACTTTGTGTTTAAAACCACAGGCTAACCATTTGGGTGAAAAAGGTGAAAAGGGTCAGGAAACTATCCTATGGCAGCCAGACTGTTATAATTGGGGATATTTTAGGCCAGAGGTTATGCAGGAAAAGCCCATCATAAGATTGGAGCTAACTTGAAAACATAAATAAGTATTTCTGTATCCAGTACCAAGGGCCAGCAACAGGAATTATAGTATCAATTGCCCCAGAGAGGGTAATAAACACTATTTTAAATAGCTTGTTGGTGATATTTTTGAGAAAATTGAAGGACAAGTGTATATGGGCTATGCTGTAAGAGGAGGCTATGAATTGAGTCAATAGACAAGAAAATAAATTGTATTTATCTTAAACAGACAGGGTTCTAGTGTGTGCCAGATACCTTCACAATTGAAACAGGGTAGCCTTTTTGTGTGGGCTAAGATATCAGTCAAAAAATATTTTCTTGATGGTTTAGTCTTTAAACTTGGTCTTCAGAGGGTACTCTGTAAGATCCACAGGTCTGAAAGATCCTCCTGTCAGACAGAAAACTGCAGGCAGAGGGGCTGGTAGTCCAGGAAAAATAATGTTCAAATGACAGGAAGCTAGATAAATATGAAAAAATTTGTGGAATCAATAGTTCATAAAACCTCTTTATTTTAAAATGACAATAAAGCCTGATGTGGGACCTGGAGGCTCATATAGTCCTCCTTTTCTAGGTTTTAGTTCTATTAATTGGGAGTCAAAGGGTCATAAATAAGGGATTTAATCAGGCAGGAGCCCAGGTTTTTGGGTGGAAAAATAGCACTAGGAAAGGACAAGATTAATTGTCATGTTCAAATAGAAGGGTTGTGTTACCCTTCTGTGAGGTTAAGCTGA
>QTSX02005379.1:0-28380 GCA_014839935.2 Entomophthora muscae
ATTGCTCAGGAATAACTTGAGGAATTCTTCCCTGAGAAGGAGTAATTGTAGATGTTGTGACACAACAAGTTGTTTTTAGACGGCTATGCCAAAGCAGATGTTGGCAATCCAACTTAGCTGATACTAAACCCAGCATTTATCTTTTCTTAAGTTTACTCTCTTTAAAGGGTGATTAACTAAAGGCTGATGATTAATGGTTGGATTTTTGAATCCATGCACCCAATAAAAAAATAAAAATAAATTAATCTGGGGTTTGAAAACCTATTTGCCTATTTGATTATGTACTTTTACTTAAGTTAAAGTGGTAAATATAACTAGAAACCATATGTTTCAAAATGAGTTTTTATTTATAGTGTCAAGGAGCTGAATGTACTGGTATTCTGATTGTTGCCAACACAGTTAACATCCAGTTATTGTCTGGTTTGATGACAGTTCATATGTTTAATATACTATAAATGGCAACAAAACAATATCACATGACTTGCCCAGGTATCCAGCAACTCAAATTATTCTGTCCATGACTGCCCTTATCTTTGATCTTACTTAAATCCCTGGTAATAGCAATCTATATAAGTTTAAAGTATCATCCAATAAAATATACTTCTCTTCTTCTTAATTCCATATCCAAAGCTTCCCCAAAAGTTGCTCCTCATCACTGGTAGCAGCTACGGTTTTTTGACCACGCCTATGAAAGAATGAATGACTGAACAGAACCTGCCCACCTTTGCTCATGTACTAAACCAGGCTACATCCCAGAATACCTGGAAGACATACTTCTGCGCCCACAATATTGACAAAGATATACCTATTGGATGCACTGTATTCAAAGGAATGGTCATGCCCAAAGCATGCACCAAGATAATTCAATACAGTTGCTCTCTCCAACCACAAGCAAACACATAAATGCCTATCACAGGCAAAGTTACCAACACTAAGTGCATTGTTATTTTCAAGTTCTTTGGTAAAAACAAAGAAAACATCATCAACTGGCTAGACCACTCAGCTGCTAAACTCTGCACCAGCTGATCCCTCACAAAAAAATGGGTCCAGGAAGCCAGCAAGCGTCTGTACAAGGCTGCAGTTAACTGGTTTGCTACCTGGGTTGGCTCAAAATCCAAAAACCAGCTTGAAAACTGGGAAGAGTTCAAAGCAGACATCACCCACAATTTCTGTATCACCAAATCCCTCCAAGACATTGCAATCCAGCTCAGCAATCTTCCTCAGAAGACCACTGTCATAGCCTATGCCAATGAATTTGAAGAGATACATTGAAAAATCCAGAACCCAGAACAAGCTGACAATGTGCACACAATAGCCTCATTCATCAACAGAATGAACCCCTCAGTTGCTTCCCTCATCTGTCCAGAGGCCGACACCTTCATGCCTGCGCTCATTGCAGAAGCCAAACTCATAGAAAAATGCTCAAACATGAAATATGCTGCACATAACAGCAACTGCTCCTCCACAGCAATGGCAAAGAGAATTCCAATGACAAAAAATGCTAAAACACCAACCAAAACAATGGCAACTCTAATCAAAACAATGACAATTGCAGCCAGAGCGCAAACTTCTCCTGTCCCAAGAAAGAGGATACTACCCAAGTTCAAAAATGCGGAAACAGCAACCTGCTACAAATCTGACCCCCACATTCTCTGACCTCAAAGGTCTCAAAACAGAGGAACATAGAAAAGTGAAGGGGGAACAGGCTTAAGTGCCCCTTTCTCCCCCCAAACCAACAAGAAATTGTACCAAGGCATAAACTTTGCTGCTTGCATCCCATGTTTCCTGCAATCTTCTATCTTTATGAATGTAAAAATTAAAGATTTCTCAAAACTTCTTGTCTACCCATGTATTTATAAATCTCATACATATAAAATTTTATTTGATCTCTAATGCACAACACATCATGGTAATAAAACCATTTTTAACCAAGTACAAAATACCAGTTGTCAAATACAACTTTAAATATGCCAGAATGGCAGACAAATCAAAGGTTCTACTTTTTGGCAAAACAACTCCCTTAAGAATTGGTCTTAAAGGCATACAAACTTCCATCAAAGGACTTTTCATGAACAACATAAACTACAACATTGTAGCAGGCATGGACTGGTTTACCTAAGTGAACCCCAGTGTATGTTAGAAAACAAAGACCATAAAACAGAATGGAGTCAATTTCAACATCATCAAAGAACCTAACAATCTCATCCTGAGAGACACAGTATTTGTCAAAATCATAAATAAGGACAACTTGGAATATCTGACCAAAGACAGCACACTCCATATAATGAGGTACACTGAATTTAATAACATGCAAACAACCAAAATTTAATCCCCAGAGCTTGCAGCCCTCCTAAAGGAATACACTCATGTATTTAAGGAAGAGCTAACAGACCTACCCCCTGAACAGGAGGTCAAACATGGAATCAACTTATACAAAGCCATGTTCAAACCTGGACCCCTCTACAGACTCTCCCCCATGGAGACACAAACCCTCAAAGAACATATTGAGGATAACCTAGCTAAAGGCTTCATCCGCCCATCTGAATTCCTGTGGGGGCAGCGGTGTTTTTTTGTAAAGAAAAGGGAAGGCTCACTCCATCTAGTAACAGACTACAGTGCTCTCAATGAAAGCACAGTAAAAAATAAATATCCCCTTCCACTCATAGTGTACCTGTTTGCAAGACTTTCCTGAGCCAAATTTCTCTCTGAAATTGGCCTCACCTCAGGTTACAACCAAGTAGAAGTAAAAGAAAAGGACATACCAAAAACCACGTTCTGGACGCAATTTAGATCCTTTGAGTGTAGGGTAATGAACTTTGTGATGGCACCTTTCTTTCACAGCTTATCTCCAATTTTTTGGAATCTAAGCATTAATAAAGCATTCAGAGCGCATAAGACTCTAAATTTACTATAGGCTTTTATTATAGGTAAGAAAAGTATGGCAACCAACAACCCCAGATCCTGGGCCAAGGTGGTCCAGGACCAGAAACGCCCTGTCAAGGGTCAACTGGTAAGCCCTACAAGAATCACCAAGAAGGGACCATTTGTTTCATCAGAAGGATGGATGAAGTTTGTGACCTCTGAACGCTGGTTCCAAGACATTACAAGATCCCTCCCTAAGTCTACTGTGCCCCATGGGATCAGAGTCAACTTTGGAGGCGACCCTACTCAGTTCCAGGAGGCAGCAAAAGCAGTTGCAACAGCATACCCCAAGGCTGTGTCACTTCATCAAAGCCCAATGAAGGACTGCTTTGATCTTGGCTTCCACTGTAAAGAGGATGCTGATCAGGCAGCTGAGGAAATCTTCATTCTTGATATCACTGACCCCAAGGATAAGAAGACCCAGAAAGTCCTAACAACCACCTACACCCGGTTCAATTAAGATAGCACCCTCTTTATGGTTTTTGAGGCCTTGCCATTAGACATATCCAGAGAGGAGGTTAAATCCCAGCTCAAGAAAGGGCTGGCCAATTATGAAGAAATAGTGCAGTTTGAACTGCTCAAAAATCTTTACATGGGCCACCTGACCACATCAAAAGCCATGAACATGACCAAACCCTTTGCAAATGACAGCTTGGCATCCATTCCCTGTTGTGCAACCATTCTCAAGAAGTATGGCACCCTTAGTAGTGAGTTCAGGGTATTCCCAGAGCAAACTCTGCCCATATGTGCACTATGCTCAGCTCTTGGCCATAGAGAACCTTGGCTACAACTATTGTAACTGTGCTGTTTTAGCAGAGTTACAAGGGAAAAATATTTAGAAACTAGATAATATTCTATATTGAGAGATAATGATTAAATAGCTAATGTGAGTCATGGATAACAGGAACATGATAGTGTTGATCACACGGTAGGATGCTGAAGGGGGTGGCTTGATCCTGGTAATGAGTCAAGCGCCAAAACAAAGTATCCACCACAAGGGGCATCATCTGTTCATGTTGTTGGATTTGTAAATTTGAGTTAACTTCCTAGTCTGGCTTTGAGTGACTAGATGATTGGGTTGTGTGTCACAAACCTGCTTACTTGAAACCTTGTTGGTGGGTTGAGCATGCTGTGTCAACACAACCATTGAAGGAGTCTGGGCCGCAGAACAAGACATCCAAAAAGAGCACCAGAACATTGAGCCAACAGGTACCCAATTCAATGCTCTTGTAGCCTTGGCCTGGGGCACCATGGCTGAGTATGCAGTTGTAAAACCAATCACATTCTGCCAGAAAAAGGCTCATGCATAGGCTCAAAATTTGTCTCAGCCTCAACCAATCAAGGAGACAGAATGTGTCCAAAAAGAGGCAGCTCATACCATGCAAACACCTGCACATGAGCCCCAGGCAGTTCATGACAATGTGTAGTTGAACCAAAGGAAATTCCAGTACTGGTGGTACAGGAATTAATGGCTAACCTGGCCCAAGTTTTATTGGATAGTCACCACAATGTGGTGACCCAAGAGAATATGCAGCAGGCTAAAACCCAGGATACACACAATCAGGAGCAGGCTCCTTCTTCACAGGATAATGGAATACCAAGACACAAGGTCCAGACCAAACTTGCTCCAGTAACTAATCCTTCCCTTACACAGTAGGGGGATCCCAAACAGTCCAGGACACCCCAAAAAGCCAAAGATGCAGCAGACAATGACAAAAATGGTCCTACCTCTGGTGGGGTCACTAATGTATAATGGCTGATGGACTTCACCAATAGGACAAACTCTTCCGCAGGATTTCTGGTCCTAGTCCCAGGCATGAATAGGATTTTACTGCAACTTTAAAGAAGTATTGATTGGCCCAGACGTGCTAATAAATGCTTTGAGCAAGGCCAATTTATGGCCTTGGCTCTCCCAGATAATAATGGACCTTAATAAGCTGCATCTGAATCAATAGAGTTCACCATAGCAGCAGTCAAGCAAGGAAGTAATTTGGTAAAAATAAAACCCAGGCCAAAGGACCACATTTTTTGGATATATGTGGCCAGCAAAAATGCACCTTATTTACTCCCATTGAGCAACACATTACACCTTCAGATCCTTTATATATTTACCACAAAGCGCCACACAATCCAAGGTGGTCTGCAATTTTAAAAATGTGGACCAGCAGTTAACACAAAAATGTGAAAGCCACATTTTCAGCTAAGTGGTACTCATGTGTGATCTACCAGTTCACGCTGAGGGCACAGCCTAGCAATTCTGCATCCTAACTCAGCCACAAAAAGAATAGGTCATCCTGTACAGTAGTTTTAAAAGCTATGGCGCAAGAAAAAATACTTCAGATTTAAACAAAATCCAACTCTCAGGTTAAAATATACACTCTGTTAACAGGGTTTATTGGTGTTAATGGGCAAAATGGGTCAACACAGCAACAAAGTACTCACGCGCAAAGCAAAACCATTCAAAATATAATCTGAAATACATGGATTCACAAACAAAAAGGTTTGAGTTGACTTTTGGTGTACATATGTTTACTATGTGAATTGATGAAAATACACCCAAGCGTGGTGTGTCAAAACTCAATCCAAAAACAAAACACAATAGCAATTCACTATGTAAACAAAATCACTCAATCAGTTTATGCAATGGGTTGTAATCAAGAATGATACCAAGGTATCTAAAATAAGACACAATATCTGAAACAAAATTTTTAAAAATATTGTGTTGGGTGCTTAATTTGGCGTAAAATATGGGAAAATGGGTGGAAATTGTTTTGGGTATTCTAAAATGGGTGTGGTAAACCCAAAAACAACTAACTAAGAAATAAAAAATCTATAATTGGTATATTGGGTGGTAAAAAATATTAATTGAATATCCATAAACAGATAAAAGAAAAAATTAAAAATAGGGAGTAACTTAATTACTTTTATATAATATTTTATTAAATTCTCAAAACAGAAGGAACACAGCAACAGACTATCATTGCACCTGTTGTGTGTTGCGGTTGTGGTCACCCCCACAGGTCAAAGAATAGACTTAGTATAACACAATTGCCTACTCAAGAAGGAGATGGGAGAGGAGAGTTCAATAGTGTCAGGTACCCACTTTGCAGGGAATAAACTTCCCAGCTGATGGGCCAAGGCCCCTACATTTAATCCTGCTATGACCAAACCAATAGGAACCAAGACCATTGCAAGATGCCCAAGTTGGCTAGATAGGCAAACCTTCCAAACATAGAACTGAATTGCCCTAGGAGATAGTAGCCCACCAAGTACGTCAAGAGGTAAAAGGAGGCGTAAGGTCTAACCAGAGTAGGTTCAGTGGGTGGGGGAGCAAATGAATGGCCATAGTGGAATTTACGTCCCCAATGTCCAGAAGGATATTTGAACTATCCATTGGCAAGGGATTCCTTCTGGTGGGAGTCATCTGGGGAGGAATTATACCAGTCTGTTGTTGGAGTGGGGTTTTCCAGGATGAACACCTGGGACAAGAAGTAGGCTAGAAACCAATATAGGAAGAGAATTCCTCTCATGGCTTCAGAAAAGAAGTGTTATCAAAAGTGGATGAGTAGCTAGAAGAGTAATAGTCTTTATTGTTGGAACAATTTGAAATGAATAAGTTTGGGCCTTTAAATAGGCTTAAAATCATGGCTGAAGGCATATGGGAGGAGTTTCTTTGGATATGAGAGGATTTACATGAAGCTTGTAACTTGGGGCATAACTTTACAAGATTTAAAATACCTTATTTCTTAAAGTTAATATGTTTGATCAGGATCAGCCTCATATATACCAGCAAGTGATTGATAATTAAGCGGTGTATCATCAAAAGATGTGTTGTTTTCATATACAGAGCCATATCCTTAAGCATTGAGAGCGGGTTGAGAATTGAGCAGGTGGCAGGATCCAGCCAATCATGTGATGAGCGGTAAGTGAAGTTTACTAACTGATTAACACTTTTGAATTCAAAAGGCTTTTTGAAAGCAAAATTTAAATCAATAGAATTAATATAAAAAAGGTAAACCAAAGCTTTGAGATGTCCCAGTCTTCATTAACTCTTCATTTCTAGCGTCCTGGGTTTGAATCTGGGTCCCAAAGATATCAAAACCATTACCTGATATTGTTGAATTTGTTGTGTTGGTTTTAAAATGAGTATCTTCAATCCCTGTGTTCTGATGTTGATTTGTTACCATTTCTTTACCAAGATTGTCAATGAAATTCATGTAGTCAGGGAAGGAATCCCTGACAAATAGTGACACTGCGCTGACACAACTGGTTCAAGGAGCACAAGCTGCTAGGGTGCAGAGCATCAACTCTTGGGTTCCCAAGCTGACCCAGAAGCCCACCAAGGTTACCACTACCAAAACAGTTAGAAACAAGGAAGTAGAACTTACTTTGTATGTGTTTGACGTTGTGTACCAGCAAGAGTCAGTCCTGTCAGCCATGCTGGAGAAGGTGAAGCCTGTAATTGATACTAGCTACAAGCCCTACATCAGTGATGGCAATCAGGAGGATGACAAGGAGCCCCAGTTCTACCAAACCAATGAGTAACATCTGGTGTTAAAGAAAGTTGCTGTGTTTTACACCAAGGTGCCCATTCCCTGTGTTGTGCCCAACGCCAACAAGCCAATCCCCACCGCTAAAAAGCCCGCTCACAAGCGCATTTCTGACATTAAGTACATCATTCTTCTCCAGCTCATGCAGGAATCTGGTGATTACAAGGCGACTGCAGCTCTTGTTGGGGTGGATCCCAAGTACACCTTGAAGACCTTCAACAAGTTCATTGATACTGGCTGAGTCCTCGCCGCGGAGAAATCCTTGCGTGTTTCAACCATGCTCACCCAGAAGCACAAATGGGCAATCTGCCAGTGGATAACCTGGGATTGCCATCTTGAACTGGCAAATATACAGGCCATAGTCAAGTCCACTTTTGGGATTGAGGCCTCAATTTCCTTCTATTATCATTTGGTCAAGGGAATGCACATTTCCTGGAAAAACTTGGGGTATCCCCATACAATTGGAACAGCCCAACCAATATTGAGACCCGGAAAAACTATGCAGAGGCGTACACTGCCCTCAAAGCCAAGGAGACGGTGAAATTCTATTATATTGACAAATCAGCATTTGCCTCGTCTATGCGCAATGAGTATGGGTATGTCCCCAAAGGCTCCAATGACAGGATGGCTCAGCGTGCTGCAGTCCGCGCCACAGCATACTCAATGGTTGCTCTCCTTGGTCCAAAGGGGGTTGAGCTGTACCAAATGATACTAGGCTCCCACAATAGCCAGACCTTCTTATCATTTCTCTGATTTTTCCAGGAGCACCTGAGGCGTACGAGCCTGGGCTTCACCAACATAATTGTATTGGACAAGGTTGGTCTCCGCAAGGTGGTAGATATTCTTGAAGAATTTCCATCAATTGACACCAGCATTGCAGTGGGCCCCCAGCAATTGGCCACAGCAAATTTGTGCCTTCTCTTCCTCCCCACCTATTCACCCTTCCTAAATCCCATTCAGGAAGTCTTTGGGTGGCTCAAGCAAGTTGTCAAGCAAGGAACCCCAACAGTGACCAGGGACCTGTTTGATTTGCTCCAGGCCAAGATCCACACCCTCCCAGCTGAGACTGTGGCCAAATTCTATGGCCACACTGATTTGTTCATCCCCACTTGCCTAGCCAAACAGCCAATCAATTAAAGGCTTAGTGTGTCCAACTTTTTTATATTCTCTAATTAACTATTTGTTGTAACTGTGCTGTTTTAGCAGAGTTACACAGGGAAAAAGATTTAGAAACTAGATAATAATCTTTATTGGGAGATAGTGATTATATAGTTCATGTGAATCAAGGATAGTAGGAACAAGATTGGTGATCACACGGCTGGATGGAAGAAGGGGGGTGGCTTGATCCTGATAATGAGTCAAGTGCCAAATTGAGGTATCCACTGTAAAGGATCATCATCTGTCCATGTTGTTGGATTTGGTAATTTGAGTTGACTTCCTAGTCTGGCTTTGGGTGACCAGATAATCAGATTGCGGGTCACAAACCGCTTGGTTGGAACCTTGCTGGCGGGTCAAGCCTGCGGTTTTGACATATTCAAGATTTATTGATTATCATTTTATATTTAGATGGTTCCACGCCCACAATCACATTCAGAAGGACCATCAATAGATGTAAGTAATTTATTTATTTTATTATATATTATTTAATATGTCATCTGAGGTTATCCCAAAGGCTTGATACTGGATTACGCAAATATAATTTATATCACTTTTATCAAATAGATATAAAATAGTCTTATAAAAATTAAACGTAAATTGTAAGGTTGAAATTTATTTTATTACCGTATTATTTTATGCTTTTATGAAACCCATTTCCGCAATATATTTTGCAAATCTTGTTTGCTAAAATATTATTTGAAAAATTATTTATAATATAAAAATATAGTAGAGTATAAACATATTTATTGATATAGAGATAAAATTAAGTGCGCCTGTAATGGGTTCAGTGGTATGTACCCACCCCGCAATGGAGGTGGCGCACAACCTCCACCACCACACTGTGGACGGTGGATACACCTGTATTAAAGTATTTGCGCCTGCTGGTAAAAGGAAGGATGGTGAGGTGGTAATGGAGGAGAAGCTTTTCTGGCGGGGCTGCAAACCCAAAGATGTCAGCCAGGACCAGGGCGTCCTTGATCACATGATCCACCTAGTTGTACCCAGGGGGACCTTCTTCCCATCCAGTGAGAGCCTGGCCTTGTCTACCCAAGAAGGACCCTGTCTAGGTTCTTTACACTGGCACTCATCCCAAAGAAGAATAAGAACCCAAGGTAAACAACAAGGTGAAGCCTTTGTCCAGCAAAGGCTTCTGTAAACTTGCACAATTTGTTGTATACAGCGCTAATCTTCTTCTTGTGCTTGGTTTTTGCAAAGGTCAGCTCCATAGCTGCAGGGACTCCCGTCTTGTTGGTACTCCAGGCCAGCCCAAAGTCCGCCAGGAGGATTTTTGTCTTCTTTACGGCTGTTGCACCTGCAACAGCCAATTTTGACACCTCGCGCCCAAAGTTCTCCAACAGGTAAGAGATGGTATGCTCCACCGGGAAGCAGAAGCAAGCAGTCGCATGATCCCTGCCCATCTCCAGTATATTCTTGAATGGGAGCGTCACCAGGACGTCCCAAACAAGCTCAATGGAGTTTATAAAGTAAACTCCACCGAGGTTAACTGGGTCCAGGTGGGCATCCTTGTAGGCAGTAACTGCCCACTCAGATGCCCCCTCACCATGTGAAAGCCCAGCCAATGCCTCCCTGGACATTGGGAATGTACCATGGATCCTGTCTTCAAGCTCCTGCAAGACAGGGGGGACAGAAAAAGCTGCCTTGCCACATGATTAGCATATTTGGCATAGAAGGTGAGGGGACAAAGGGGACCAGGACCCAGCAGAGTTCAGCATTAACGTCTTCTAAAAAAAGGTAAGTATTTAAGAATTTTTATTAATTATAATTTTTTAGGTTACCTTCTTGGGTTTCTTATTTCCATTCTTGGTGGTGGCTTTTCCTTGCTCACCAAAATTGTCAAATGCAATTGATAACTTGTAGTACAAGACAAACATGATGTCATCTGTTAGACTTGTCAAGCATCTGACCAGGGTTGATTCAATTGCAGTGTCATATGGGGAATCCTCAGCGCCATCCCATTAGTTACTGGCAAAATTTGTAAGAACCCTAATTGAAGCCACCTTTCTGTGCATCTAGAGCTGCACCATGCACTCAGACACCCAAATGCCATGGTGCAGAAGTTGCTTCCGGACCTTGGTCAAGGGAAGCTTGGGGTCCTGCTGGAGGAGGTCAAGCATTAATGGGTATGCTCCATTGATCTGGGACTCTGTGGCCTTCTTTGGCTTCTTGGCTGTCCCAATCAGATTTCCCTTATTCATCAGGTTGTTGAATTCCTGCATTATTGTGGCTTGGGTGAATTGTAATTGGCTGACTATCTGATCCCAGGACAGACCCTACAGGTTGAGTGCCACAATTTCCTGAAGAATTCAGGCGGTGATGATTTGTTGCTTGGTGTGCTGGGCCGGGGGAGCTGAAGCCTGATTGGCTGTAGGGGGTCAGGTTGGCTGGTGGCAGGAAGTTGTTCCAAATCAAGGCTGCCATCCTGATTGGTTGGTTGATGGGCAGCTTGTGCAGGGGTAGGTGTGGGAGCAAGGGCAGAGCTAGACGCTAAGTGACTCTCAAACAAGTCAAAGCCATATGGGTTGGGGGACAGTAACAGGTCAGCTTCTTTGTTACCCGCCTCAAATGCTTGGGTGTAAATGGGTGCCTCCACGTTCTGAGCCTTGCCTCCATTGAAGCTGGTCTGGCTGCTGCTGGCTTGGCTGCTGGCGCTGTCAAAAATATTGCTGTTAAAAACCATTGTAAAAAACCTAGGATAAAATCACTAAAAGTAGAAGTTTTAAAATTTAATGATTTATTTTTATTGTAATCTCAAGTCCATACTTAGAAGGTTCTCAAAACCTTTTCATACAAATATGGAGCCATGAAAATGGATAAAATGCCTCTGTTCCAAAATTGGATAGCTGTTGATTGGCTGTTAAACTGTTATTTTTCTATTTTAGGCTGCTCATACTACACATCTTGTGTGAGTCCATTTTGTTTTGTGCTTGTGTAATCTTGCTTCTAGATTGCTCAAGTTTTGTTTCATTTTAGTTCTTCTGTTGGTGCCTTATATGAATCCTGATTGGATTATAATATACTCTGGAACAGCATCCATCCATTTCACTTGTTGTGTCAGTTCATTTTGTTTATGGTTTGAACTACACTGCTTGATGTTTGCTTTAATTTTGTATAATGGATTAATGAAATTTTGTTTTTTGGTTTGACAGTTCATTTATTAACCAAGAATATTTAAATTAATTGAATCCTGAATCTTGCACAGCTTGGATTTTGTTTGAATCTGAAATCATTTTGTTTAAATCTAAAGTATTTTTGCTTGTTGCCATAGCTTTTAAAACTACTGTAACAGGCACAGACCCTCCAATAAAAAATCTGGGTAGATGGCCCAAGGGCTAATGGCCTGGATTAATTTAGATCAGCTATTAGCCTTTTGATCTACTACTCCACGCCTCACCAGACCCTAGAGATTACATCCCATCCTTTTGGGGTGCTAACCCTAGACATTGGCCCTCAAACTATAGCTGTACATAGATTTAGCCACACAAAATATGTATCAGCCTTTTAAAAAAAATGCATGCAGCCAGCCCAAGGGAATTTTTGCCCAGATTATTCCAGATCTCACATTTCAATTGGACTTTCCTCCCAGTTTCAACTCACTTTTTTTATTATTAGAGCCCAAAAATGGGGCTCCAACCCAAAATCTTGGCCCTCCAAACCACACGCACACCACTGGCCACACATACAGAAGGAATCAAGCAATAAAAAACGCGGGCCAAAGGCCCAAATTTTGTCTGGTCCGGTTTTTTTGGGATCAATAACAATTCAATCTGGAACTGACAGCATCCACTATCTAAATTCCTTAAAGTTATATTACCCCCAGCATGGGATATATAGCTCAAAGCACTCTTCCCTTTCTAACTTTTCTCCCTCACCCAAGGTTATCCCCCTGTCATGCAGGTTTCCTTGCCCCCTTCTTCTTTTTAATATTGTATATAAGACTTTTGATCATTCCTTTTGGCCCTATGGGCCCATTGTACCAGTCAGAAATGTCTAGGCAACTTGGATAAATGAAATTTGTGATGGCCAAAGCACCCTCAATGTTTGTCACAATGATGAACCAAGCACTAAACGGCCTCTCAAACACACCATGCTACCTTGAAAAGATCATTATATTATCAAAAACCAAAGAGGAACACCCCACGCTTGTCCACAAGACACTCTATCAACTTGCAAAGCACAAACTCTACACAGCCTCACAAGTACCAATTTATTGAAAAGGAACTCTTGTTCTTGGGTCACATTGTCTCTGACAGTGGTATCAAAGCAGATCCAGATAAAATTAAAGCTATAAAGAACATGCAATGCCCCACCTCTGTTAAACAAGTTAGATGCTTTCTCAAAATGGTAGCTTACCTAAGGAAATAATCAAAGACTGCAGAAAGCTCACTGCACCAATCAATTACTTAACCAAGGGTAATGCCAAAAAGAAATTCATCTGGACACCAGAGCGCGGCAAGAATTTCCAATTATTAAAAAAAGCTTTGATTGAAGCACTAATCTTGCAATACCCTAATAACAATGGGTGCTACAAGCTTGAGTCAGATGCCAGTGACACTGCTATTGGAGCAGTCCTATGCATCTGCCAGCCAGGGAAGTAAGACTTCCTGCCAGTATGTTACAAAAGCAGAAAACTAACCAATACTGAGCAGAGATACCCAATACACAATAAAGAATTGCTAGCAATATATCACACATGCAAGAAATGGAGATGTTATCTAGAAGGACATTTAAATGTCTGAGTACTAGCTGATCATAAATCCTTAATATATTTCAAAACTCAGAACACACTCACACAGCAACAAGCCAAATGTATGTTCCTGCTTAGCAGCTCAATCTGGACATCCAGTACAGAAGGGGGCAGAGCTGGTCACAGCTGATGTTCTCTCTAGACTATGTCAGCCTAGAGAGGATCATCCTGACCACCTAGACCCTGACTGACCAAACTAATACAACACTGAGTATAAAACCAAAGGGAAAGACCCCTCAACACACCAACTGACCCATAATACATTAGTAAGGAACAAAAATTATTTTCATGTATCAAATGGTACTTTATACCAAATCATTAACAACAAACATGTCCTGTACATCCCACTTGCACAAAGAGTTGACACCATATTAAGACATCACTGCCTACTAGGACATACAAAGGCTAACAACCTATACCTCACATAAAAGAGATAGTATTGTGGCCCAACCTCAAACAGGATATAGTTGATGTTCTTAAAAAGTGCACAGTGTGCAAGAAAAACACCAGTACAAAGGCTCCCCAGCCAACGGTCAACCCAGTACTGGACCCTGAACCATTCAAGGTTTGGGGGCTAGACGTAGTGGGGCCCTTCCCAGAAACTAAGACAAATCAACATTTCTTATTTGTAGCTATTGAATTTGCCACACACTTGACCATCTGCTGGGCAACAAAGGACCACAAAGCAGAAACCATCAACCACTTCATTAACAAGGCAATTGTAGCCAACTATGGCACTCCAGACTCTATCATAACCAATAGAGCCACAGAACTATCAGGGCATGTAGTGAACAATGACTTAAAATCAAAGAATATCAAACATTCCACAACCTTGCCCTACAGGCCACAGGCCAACAGCAGAGTTGAGCACCTAAACAGCAGCCCCATCAGAACCCTGGAGAAAATAATGGATGGCAAAGCCAAAGACACATGGCCACTATACGTGAAACGTGCATTATTAGTATCTTGGTTACACACCAACCAAGGGACAGGCTACTCACTGTTTTAAATAACATATGGGTACAAACCAGATATAGTCACCCAAAATAACCAACCATATTTAAAGATTCCCCAAGGGAACCCCCCCCCCGCAGTGGAACAGGCTCCAGCGCTACAACACATAGGCCTCAAAGCTAAGATAGCAGAAACCAAGAGACTCAGAGTACAAAAGATGACTTCTGTAGAGGAAGCACTCTCTGTCAACTCCCCTGTCTGGATCCTTGCCAGAAACAGAAAGAAGCTGGATTCAGTACACAGAGGACCAGGAAGAGTTGTCAAATACAGACCAGACAGAAACACCTACCTGGTCAAGTTCCAAGGCGCCAAAAACCTCATCATCAAAAAGTACCACTGATCCCGCCTTTGCCTCAGTAAAGGGGAACACTCAAATTGGCTAGTACTACTAGAAAACAACTCCAGGAACATCAGGCAGCAGCTATCAAGACAAAGCCCCCTCATGATGTACCAGAGTAACCCCTTAAGGGAGGGTGTGTTGGGGAGCTGGATTTATGAGGATTCTGGTTTCCGCCAATGCACTTAACATCCAACCATTGCCCGGTCTGGTGCCAATCCAATATAAAGTTCAACATGACAGAAATGACAGCAAACCAATATCACATGACTTGCCCAGGTATCCAGCAGCTCAAATCTTGTTGTGATCTGAGGCGCGGCACAGAGTCACAACAGGAAATCCTAACCTTAGGATTGGATTTGTACTAAGTCTCAGTTAGAATGGCAGGGAAGGCTATGCAATTACCTTGTGGCCCTGAATGAATATTATCTGCTAGATGTGGCTAGAGAGGCGCCAAATTACGTGAAGACACAAAGACAAAAATGCAAATAGAACTTAATTTCTATTGGTGTATAAGAAATGTAATATATAGTGGTTTGTGATACCACAAAACAATACCAGGATGGTAGGATCACTTGCCATAAGTATGAGTGGGGCAAGTGAGTTGCGCAGGATCAGGAAAATGAGAATTTGTATTTCCCAATTTGGAGCCAGCCTTGTTTCAAAGGGCAAAAGCAAAAGAGAGAGATTTGTCCTTGAAATAACCTAATGAAGACAAAATTGAAACATGGTGAATGGCGGCATTCACAACATTGCCCCCTCTAGATTGGCCTTAGGGGGTGATACTTGCGGAGGAACTTAGCATGCACGCGAGAAAAAGGTCAACCACTAGAGAGGAGTTTTACAGTATACTCTTATCCTTGCTTGAAGTTCACTTCCAAGGGCCCAATCCACAACAAGTCTAGCTTATGAGCTTGTCCTCCTACTCTGTGTTGATAATACAGAACGTGGTCTTCAATGGTTAACTCAGGAAAGGGAGAGCGCCCAGTATTTTCAGGAGAGAGCTCAAGCAGCTTGGTCTTATAGGTGGTTATGTAGGCAGAGGCCTGAATACAAATGATTTGATTGACTAAACTTTTGATATGGTCATCAGGATTCATGGCCTTATCAGAGGAGAGTAGGGGCCCCCAGGAGCAACAGAGTGGTGGCTTCATGACCATACAACATAGCAAAAGGGGAATACCTGGTGACACAATGTTTGATAAAGCAATAGGCAAAGAGAGCAGCAGGTAAGTATAAATCCCAATTGGCAGCATCAGAGTAAGTAAGTTTCCTCATGATAGAAACCAAAGTTGAATTTGCGCACTCAACCACCCCATTGATGAAAGGATTATAGGGGGCAGAAAAAGACTGGTGAGACCCCAAGGCTTCAACAACAGAGGTCACTAACTTGGCGTTGAAGTCTGTCCCATTATCAGACATCAACACTTGAGGGCAATGGTGGCAAAAGAATACATCTTGCAGCAGAAAGATGGTGGTTGTCTTGGCAGTAATGTCCTTAGTAGAGTGAACTTCTACCCACTTGCTAAAATGATCAACAGCAATCAGGATAAAGCGGCAATAAGTGCAGGAGCAAGGGAGAGGCCCTACAGCGTTGATACTGACAGTGTGATATGCGTGTTGAGGGGGGACTAGCTTGAACTCATGAGCGGCAGCTTTAGGTTGTTGGAGTTGGCAATCATGGCAACTAGCAATGACACCTGGAATCAGCAGGCAAAGGTTTTCCCAGAAGTAGTTTTTCTGGAGCCAGGCATAAGTCTTGGCAATTCCCCTGTGGCCTGTTTCCTTATGAGCTTGAAGCACCAACAAAAGGCAAAGACTAGGCCGTATATAAGCAGGTAGTGGTCTTGTACTCTCTTGAAAAGCTGATTGTCACAAATGAGTGTATCTTCAGATGGCTTAGATAGGATGATTTGGACTTCTTTTGTCTTGCTCTTCCAAGAGGAAGGATATCAAATTAGTTCATACAACCTGTTGGCCTCAGCAAGGTGTAGAGCAAGGATGGGCATTCTGGACAGTCCATCAGGATTCTGATGTTGAATCCCAGAGCGGAGAAGCACAGTGAAGTTGTACCCTTGCAGGCAGAGAGTCCACCTAGCTAGTTGTCCTTCTGGTTCCTTAAGCTGTTGTAACCACTTAAGCAAGGCATGGTTGGTGACCACTGTGAAATGGGTGCCATACACATGGTGGCAGAACTGCTTGGTGGCATGCAGCACAGCAAGGCTCTCCTTTTGGTCACACTGTAGTTCTTCTCATGTTTATTCAGTACACAAGAGGTATAGGCTACAGGGTGATCCACACCTTCATCATTCAGTTGAGCCAAGATAGCCCCAATAGCCAGGTCACTAGCATCAGTATATAAGATGAATTCCTTATCATAGTCAGGATATACTAATATGGGAGCCTCTTTGAGTTTTTTTTGAGGGCTTCAAAGGCTTTTTGTTGACTGGCAGGTCATTTGAAAGGGACATTACGCAGCAGCTGGACCAAGGGTTTGCTAGTGTCCGCAAAATTATGGATGAATTGTCTGTAGTATCCCATCATGTCCAGAAAGACTTGGACTTCTTGCAGGTTGGTGGGCGGAAGCATTTTGTCAATGGCTTCAACTTTCTTAGTCATGGGGCAAATTTCTGTCTGAGTCACCTCATGCCCCAAGAACTCAAGGTGTTCCTTGAAGAAGGCACACTTAGATGGTTTTAACTTGAGTCCAGACTCCTGAATCTTTATGAACACCTCCTTAAGATGGGCCAGGTGATCAGTGAAGGTGGAGCTGAAGACAGTTATATCATCTAAGTACACTAAAACACACAAGAGCTTCAAATCATGGAGGATGGAATCCTTGGCTTGTTAGAAAGTAGCTGGAGCATTGCAGAGTCCTTGCGGCATTTGTGTAGGCTTGAAAATCCTTCAGAAGTGATGAGCGCAGCCTTCTGTCTATCTTTGAGAGAGAGATCAGCTTGCCAGTATCCAGAGGCTAGTTCCATGGCAGAGAAGAATTTGGAGCCCCCAAGGCAGCAGAGATCATTGTCAAAGCGTGGTAAGGGGTAGGAATCCTTTTTGGTTAAGAAATTCAAGCGCCAGTAATCCATCACAATACAATGACCTCCATCCTTCTTTTTCAGTATGAGCAAGGGGGAAGCCCATGGACTTTGGGAAGGAGCAAGCAGTCCAGCGTCTAGAAGTTGCTTAAGCTCTTTAGATACCTGATCATCTTCTACTCAACTGCAGCAGTAGGGTTTAGCACAAAAGGGGGAGCATCACCAGTATCAATCTGGTGAATGTTGTCTTTTTCTAAATCATAATCAGTGCTATCTTTGGCAAAGATATTCAAAACTGGTCCAGTAGAACAAGCACCCCTTTCTGTTGAACCAGAGATAGCTGCGGGAAGTCTTGGGCGGTGAACAATGATAGGACTTATGGCTCATCCTCAGGTAAGTTAAAGTCCTGAAACATACCAAAGGGATGTAGTGATAGGACTCAGGAGCATTCAACAACTTGCCATAGCCAACAACCTGCCCTCTAGAAACATGTATGGGGAGAGCAGTCAAGTTGGCAACCAGCAGTTGAACAGGGTCTTTATGGGAGACATCCAAGATTCCTGGGCAGAGATAGGGTTTGTTGTGTCCTAGCAAGGGAGGAGAGTACAACTCTAGGAACCTACGCTTGGGCAGCTCATACAATATTTGAGAGTCTAGAATAGCCTGAGACCCAGGAGGAATAGTCACAGCAGAAGTGGGCAAGAGAGGAATCCCTTCTGACGCGGTAAAAGCCATAGGAGGACACTTCATGTTGGAGGAATGGGTACAGTGTTTTAAAGTGAAACCACCAGTGGGATATTCCAAGGCACATGTCTTGAGGCACTTCCTGGGAACTTTAACTTGCTCTTCAAAGATTAGAGGGAATTTGTATCCCAAGATTGAGAGTTAGCTGTCTTTTAAGTTGATGATCCCATTATATTCCCTAAGGAATTGAGTACCAACTAGCAGGTTGTAGCTTTTGTTCTCCAGGACAACAGCAGGAGCGGCCAAGAGCAGCTTGCCAAATTGCATGGGCAGAGCAGAATAAGCTCCTATAGCGTGAGTCATGGACAGCCCAGCTGTGCCATATGATTGATGATAGTTAAGATTGGGGGCAAGTTTGAGCTTCTTGACAAGCTTCAAGGAGACAACATTAACAGGAGACCCTGTGTCTAATACAGCCTTAATTTTCACCTTTTGGATGGATATTTCCACACAGGTAGTAGTACAACCAAAGGGAGGAAGGACAGCCAGAATGTCTTGGGCTTCTGCCAGTTCTTGATCCCACTTTTTTATCATGCATCTTAGGCCCAGGAACTCCTTATAGACCATCTGGAGAGGGAGCAAGACTGAGATATTTTTGAACACAGCGTCAGCAACCTCAGTAGCTTCCTCAGAAGATTCTGCAATCACAGGGGATCTCTGTTTGGGTGAGGTAAGGGCAAGAGACAACCTCCTTGGCTTCAGGAAGAGGCTTGGCAGTTGTAGTAGTCTTCCCAGAACGTAGCTTATAAAGGACTGTAGTAGTTTCAGGGACGGCCAGGACGGAATACCCATAGGTGTTGGGATCTTCTGTATCAGAATCATCCATGTCAGAGTCATCATATATGTTGTGGAATATCAGCAGAATGGGAGGAGCCTCAGTGTCAGCAGGCTCAGAGTCAGCAATGGAGGAGGGAATTGAAAGAGACTGGGAAGAGTTGTCAACCAAGAGGGTCTCTGCCTCTAGGTTGACTGTTCTTTTCCCGCCTGTTCTTTGGGATCAGCTCCTTCAACTTGAGGATTGGTGCAGACTCAGGAATGGTGACCTATCTGTCCACAGTTATGGCAACCCTGGCGTCAAGGGGGATTCTGCAAGTTCATGGTAAGGATACACGGGCCACGTGAGGACAAACCAGAGGTAGAAGCAGCACAATTCTCCCACACAACTATGCCAGAATGGGTAAGGTGCATATCCTGAGACAGTGTCTTTATGCTCTTCATGGAAGAAAGCATGGCTTTATGGGCCTTGAAGTGAAGACACAGGGACTAGTTAACCTTGAGGGCTTGAGGGCAAGCCATGTATGCTTCATGTGCGGTCAACTGGGGGCTTGTGATCAGTTGTTATCCTTCCATGTAGAATCTATCTGTAAAATCAGCTGGGGTCTCCTTTGGTTTGAAAGAAATTTGAATGAAGATGTCCTTCTTCACTTCCAAACTAAGGTCACCACCAAATTTATCAATCAGAAGTTGCTTCATATCTTCCCAGGTTTCAATGGTGGGCAGCTCTGGCACAACTACCTCTTGGCAGGTTGGGTGTAGACAGGTCAGAATATGCTCCTTCTTGAACTCATATGAGGCTCTTCTCATGGCAGTTTCATAGATAGTTAGGAAAGCTGCAATGGTTGAGGTTTTAGGGTCAAAGACTTGCTTAAAGTTAGGCTTGAAGTGTGCTTCTGGAGTTGGGCCACCATTGTTGCTATCAAGTACCTTTATGCGTGGGGAGAATTCTGCTTCTGACTTGGTGGGGGGCTGTCTGGCCCACAGCTGTCAAACACTTTCCTCAAGGGTAGTCAAGGCCTCAACAGCGCGGGCACCCGTATCATTAGCTAGGGTGGTCTGTTGCTCAGTAACATCCAGGCGCTGGCCCTGTGCAGCTACTAACAAGGACATCTCAGCCAGTTGGGAAGTAAAAGACGGGCCCACCAAAAGGCAAGGGGTGAACCTGTCATTTACTGAATAAATTACTTCACTTAGTTCTTGTACGTCTTTATCAATCTCAGAGTGATCTTGCTTCAGGAGGTCCACTTCATTGGCTAGAGATATCAACTCTCTAGCACAATGAATTTGGGGGGCTCCTGACAAGCCAGGGCAACAACCATCTTTGCCCACAACTTCAGGTGGACTAACTACAGATACTACCGCCTCACGCAAAGTAGCAACCTCTTGTTATAATTCAGCAACCTGAGCTGTCAGCGTAAGCACTTGGGGGTCAGGCTGAGGGACTTCAGGGGGAAATCCTGACTGTGGGTAGATGCTCTTAAATCTTGAATGACATCCCAGAGCCTCTGTTCTCTATCTGCTAGCTTGTTGGATGGAGGAGAAGGTGGGGCATCTGCTTTGGAGGAAGACAGTTCATTTACTTGAGTCTGGAGTTTGGAAATGGTGGCAGCGGTAGCAGCCCTTTCTTGATCAAAGTCCTTGCCAAGTTTGCAGAGGCCCTTTGCAGCATGGACCACTACTTGCTGTAATTGATCAAAGGAATAAGCACTGAACTTGTTAAGTTGTTGCACAAGTTGTTAAAAGTCAGTGATATAGGCGCTTAGAGTGGAATCTACTTGGGCACACCAGGGCTGTTCCAACTGGAGGAACTCATGAAACTGCTCTCTGATATACTTGGGGATAGACTGGCGCATTTTTTCAATGGAGTTGTCCAAGCAAGATTAGGAGGTGACAGAGTTGCGCTGATTTTCTGATACTAAGGAAAACAGGGAGTGGATCTACTGCTGGTAGGCCGCAAACTGATCCCAGTGATGAGTGACAGCGGCATGTAGCAATGAAATCTCCTGAACGTGGAGCCCTAATACCATTTGATGATGGGCTAAGGCAGGTTGTACAAAGGATGACAATAAGATTTCAGCAGAGCCAGCCACTGAGAGAGATGCTATGAAAATTGTGTAGCTACAATCAATTTTTAGTATTCTGCTCGGCTGAACTGAAACCAAAGGCAAGGGATGGCTCTGTTGCAAGCTATCCCAAGGGCTACTGCCATGACTTGTTCCAAGTCAGGGGTACCCAAAGGATAGGCCACTAGGCGGGGACCACTCCCAAGGTTTAGCACAGTAGGGACAATAGGTGGGTTGGTGATGTCTTCTTCAATAGGAGGACTGGTAATTTTAGACAAAGTTGGCTCTTGTATAGGTGGAGGCAAAGGTCCTGAAAACGTAGTTGCAAAAGGGATAACCAAGGGGCTTACAACCCCTGTAGTGAGCACCATTTTTTTTGTGATCTGAGGCGCAGCACAGAGTCGCAACAGGAAATCCTAACCTTAGGATTGGATTTGTACTAAGTCTTGGCTAGAATGGCAGGGAAGGCTATGTGATTACCTTGTGGCCCTGAATGAATAAAATCTACTAGAAGTGGCTAGAGAGGCGCCAAAGTACGTGAAGACACAAAGACAAAAATGTGAATAGAACTTAATTTTATTGGAAAATAGGAAATGGATTATATAGTGGTTTGTGATACCACAAAACAATACCAGGACGGGTGGATCACTCACCACAAGCATGAGTGGGGCAAGTGAGTTGCGCAGGATCAGGAAACTGAACAATTGTATTTCCCAATTTGGAGCCAGCCTCATTTCGAAGGGCAAAAGCAGAAAGAGAGTGATTTGTCCTCAAAATAGCCCAACAAAGGCAAAATCAAAACATGGTGAATGGCAGCATTCACAATACAGATCCTTCATAAACAGATGAAGATTCTAACCAAGGATTCTTCTGTAAATATCCCCATTCACCTTCTCACTAATTGGCTGGATCACCCCTCTTGTGTTGGCTGTGAAACAGCCCCAAAACATGACACACTGGCGTCCATTTTTAACTGTGGGTTTAAGCACTCAATTTTGTAAGCTTCATCAGCTTTGCAATAGACACTTTGGCGTCTCTGAGATCCACAGAGCTGAACTTTAGTCTCATCAGACCAAACCACCTTTTTCCAAAAGGATATGAGATAGTTAATATACTTGTGAGAAAAGGCCAATCTTTTGGCTTTATTCTTTAGACTTATCAGAGGTTTTTTCTTGCAACACAACCATAGTACCCCAGTTTATGGAGTCTATTGCAAACAGTGGCCTCAGAGATATCAATCTCCAAGGCAGTTTTGATGGTCTCTTTAATTTGACTGGCAGTTATAAACCAATTTTTCAAACCTATTCTATTAATAGACTGATAATCTCAAGCAGTAGTTTTTTAGGGTGACCTGATCTTGGGAAATTTTTACTCAGTTAGTTCCCTGGAACTTGAGGTGAATTTCTTGAGCAACTTTCTTTTCCAATCTTGAGTTGCTTAGCTATGTTTCTATAGGATAGTCCCATTTCCTTAGCTTGAACAACTCGGCCACAAATAAAATCAGGTATTTCTCCTGTCTTGACCATATTTTCTGTGCAAAATATTCTCTAGCCCCCAATTTTATCATCTAGGTAAGTTTGAATAAGAGGTGCTGTCTCATATTTGTTTTATGTGCTTCAATATGTGTAAAGGCACAGCTCTTGCTATTAAATATTTTTGAAACATTTTTATTCCTTCTATTTATTTATTTCCATGTTTTAATGCACCATGCTTGTGCAAAAATCCGCGGTGTATCTACTCATGCTTTTTATAGAAAAGTTTATTTATTGAAATTTACTTTTTTTCTATAAAATGTTGCTGGCTGGGTATTTTTGGGCCACTGCATGTATAGTATGAGTTTATTTGGAATTTATGTTCATCTGTAACCTTTCTGACTATCTTTTGAAATGAGATTATAGCAGTACCCTTAATAACCTGATCTCAGCCTGTGCTATGGTATCTCAGGGCCCCTATTTTCCCAGTACCAAATATAAATTTTAAATCAAACCTCACTTTTTAAAGGCAATAGGCTCAAAACCAAGGTGCCCTAGGTACCACTTTGGCCAGGGTGAATCATATACATTTATCCAGATTAATTTGAGTGGCGACTCACTATTCCAATACCCTGACTCTAATTACACCATCGGTACCGAATAGTGACATCATTTTTACTACAAGAATATTTTGCATCCTGGATGCATTAAATTATTTAATTCGAAACTGGTAGTGCATTTACTGCTGGACCGAAAGATCTTGCTTGCACCACCCTTGCCATGCTTATCACCATGTGATATATTACACTCCACCCAGTTCATTTGTTTTCGGTCCAAAAGCCAGCTCTGATTTGATGTTCGATAAATCGGTTGTGCAAAAGGTGCATATATTTATGCAGGTGATAGTTGCATTTAGTTGTCGTTGAGATCTATGTCAGGCGATCATTTTTCCAATTGGTTATATTTGGTGGCAAATAGTATATAACCTCCCCATCCATACAGCTAAACTCAAAATGCACAACATCATGTCTATCGCCAGCACTATGAATGTTACCCCTCACCCACTCTCTACAGGAACCCACCGCCCCTTCATTGCAAACCCTCCCTGTCTCCGCAGTACAACTGTGAGGTACGTTCTCCCACAACGCCCGTTGTCTTCCGGCGTACGCAACGCCCCGGTGCCTGTACCAAGCTGCTCAAGTTCTGCATTTGCCCCCTCCCTCGATACCATCCTCGAAGAGGAATAAACTTCACTTTTAATAAACATCCTACTGCTTAAACCCAACCGCCCTTTAGTATTTACTACGTTCCAAAACTCTAACCACCAACCCTAACTCCTCAACCCATACATTCCACAAACCCATCACACGTATTTCCTCATGGGATTCTCAACCACCCCATGACATGAAAGCTAATCGATAACATATTCATTACCCGCAATGCGATAAATAACTATTCCCATCTGGAAAAGGCTGCGCCAGGCCAGCTCTGATAAACTTCCGGCCCTTTCTTAGCTCACACTCCAAGGTGCTCAGACGATGTCTGACCCATCCCACAAAAACCCCCAACCCAGGCCTAGATGATGCAACCGACCCAAGTTTTTAATCCCAAGCAGATCTAAATTCACTCATAGCTTTATAATTCAAATCTACCCATCTAAGATGTTCAGCACAACAAACTACGCTGTATCAACCTATTCACCCCTTAAAGCCATTACTTCTAACCCCGCTCTTGCCTATACATTAGCACTCTATAGGGTTGCATGCCAGATGAAGGTATATTTAAAAAAGTGCTCACTCTAAACCAACCCTCTCAAATAAACCACCATACTTGATCAAACCTGGGGCTTGTCAGTCAAAACTACCCTGCACCAGACACAAATCTTGCTCTGGCGGGATACGCCATCTCAAAGACGGCATCTAAAAAAATGAGATGGCGACGGGATTTATATCAATAAAATTAAAAAAAGCTTAATAAGATTTATTAAATAGCTAATTTTTACATGATAGTTTCAAATACTGCATCTCAAAAAACTGTATCATAAAAATGCCATCTTGAATCAAAATAAAAAGCATGGTATCCAAATAAGGTTGTCAAAACTTGGCACATACCACTGCAGAACTACCCAATGATAGGCACCGCTGCCCCACCCTAATCATACATAAAGCACCACCCTCAATAAAAGCTCCAGGTGCCACAGCACCTGGAACTTTTACTGGTTGGCACCCAAAACATTTTCAAGATGGCGCCTGGAATAAATTTCTGTTGGTGTTATCCTTGGGTGGTTTGTCATAACAATCATACTTATACTGCTGATCTTATACACAATTTTTATATTGTTCTTTTATGACACTTGGTTGTTATGATTCTTATCTGCAGACTCTGCCTTAATTGCCATTGTTTCTTGGTCAAAAAATCCCAATGTTGCAACTGAGTTTCCAGACTTGCCTGCCAACATATCTTACAATACACAGGGGGCGCTCGATGAGTTGCCCCTTGACATGTCTAACAACATGAACCAATCTGATGGCAATGTCAAACTGCAGGCACTTTCTCCTAATTAGGAGCACTACCAATTTGACCTGCTGATCCCCACATGAGTTATTCCTTGGCTTCAAACCTTACATGGAACATTCCACCCCCTTGTGGCCCAGTGGCTTTCCCCATATACTTATATTAATCACAGTATTCTATAATAAACAACATCTTATTCTATTCATTCTTGTCCTTTCTATTGGACTGTTGACTTCCCCAATCAATACTGAACTCTAATTGGTTCAGTTGCAACAGTGGTAGCAGTGGTAGGTTTATGGCCTACCTAAAAGAAAAATCCCCCCAAAAAAGGACAGAGTACAGGCCATATGACTACTCCCCATCAAGAGACTTTCCTGCCATTCCCTGAGGGGACATCTCTGATGGTTACATCATCTACCAAGACCAACTGGTACTTACGAGTGTGTATGATTGACTCCGCCTTGGGCAGTGCAATGCAAGTGTCACCCCGCCCCAGTCAGACCTCTCTCAGCACATGCTCAACCTCCAGCTTGAATCCTTTACAGGAGGCGTCAAAGGAGCTGACATCGTCAGTTGGCTCTACTCTACCAAAACCCGCCTCCATATCTGTCAAGTTCCTGAGCCCATGTAGGTTACCACTACATCAGGCTGCCTTATGGGGCCTGCTGTAATCTGGTTCACCAACTGGGCCAACCAATAAATAGAATTTACCTGGGCAGTGTTCAGGGATGCTACAAAGTCCCACTGCAGTGAAACATTTTTACCCATCATGGTGGGAACTCCCCTCCTGGCTATTAAACAGACTGGGTCTGTTCCTGAATATCTTACTGCCTGGCAGCAAGCTCTTGCCACTGCCCCAGAAGCCGTGACTGATGGGAACACCATGCTTCTTACCTTGATAATTAATGGGCTTAAACCACATATCTGCAAGTGGATTCCTGTAGGTCACTGCACCTTCATTCATGACTGTTACAAGGCCATTGTGGAGGCCAATAACCAGGCTTCCATGGGCTTCTTCAGATCCAATGACGCACCAACCCAATCTTGTTCCACACCTGGTTGTGCCCACAATCAAGTAGGGTGCTGTCAGTCCGGTCAACAGGAAAATAGGGTTAAGCGTCCCTGCAAGGGGGAACTCCTGTTAGCACAAATTGAGGACCAGGGAAAAGCCTGGGGATTGTAGTCACAAGAGGCTCTACAACCCCACTTGACCCTCACTCTTAATCCCTTCTTGCAAAGAACCCCTGTGATTACAATGTGCATGAAGTTGAAGCCCTCAACGTATTCCAGGACCACAGCAATGCCCCTGTACTCCAAGCAAGCCATTCTTCAAATTAAGTAACTTGCTTGGCCTATCCCTTCCGTTTCTGTGAGAACACCCACAAACTACTGGTAGATACTGGGGCCAATACACTATGGTTGACCAGGCGTTTGCCAACTCTCAACAACTAGACCAAGTACCAAGCAGGTTCACAGCAGTACAAGTGGCTGACTCCCATAGAGTAGCAAAACCCATGAGATGGTACCCTTCTCTGTGAGGATGGGGAACATCCAGGTTAAGCTCTCTGGGCCAATCATGGCAGGGCTCAGCCACAATGTCATTGCTGGCCTTGACTGGCTTTGTCACAATTGTCCCTACATCAACTGGGATATGTCTGTAATTATCCTCAATAGAAATGGGGTGGGTTTTCAGATATATCCTGTTGAAACAAACAGGTTGCTTCACAATACTGTGTTTGTCAGAATAACAGAAATGGGCTCATATTATTTCAAGGGGGAACTAGACTTCAATCAATGCTCAGTTGAAGTTATCCACACAAAACCACCTGCAGTCCTTGATTGACCACTCTGTTTCCACCAGCACTTGTCGCGCTCCTCAAAGAGTATAAGGATGTTTTCAGTGAAACATTGAATCAACTACCCCCTCCCCAAGAGATCCATTATGCTGTAAAACTGCAAAGGCTGCTCCCCAAAGCATGTCACCTCTATTGCTTAACACTAAAAGAAGATGAGACCCTCTTCCAGCACCTTGTAGACACACTCAATAAGGGCTTCATCTGCCCCTTGCTCTTGCCATACAGGGCTTCTGTCTTCTTTGTAGCCAAGAAGGACGGCTCCCTATGCTTGGTCACAGACTACTGCGCCTTAAATGAGGTGACTGTGAAGAATAAATACCCCCTGCTGTTGATTGAAAATCTGGTTGACACACTTGCGGGCGCAAATGTCTTTAGCAAGATTGATCTCCCTGCAGGGTACAACCAGGTCTGCATTGCACCAGGGGATGAGGCAAAAACTGCCTTCCGTACATGCTACAGGTTGTTCAAGTGCTGGGTCAGGAAGTTTGGAATGACCAACACTCCCTTCCACCTTTGCCATGTTAATGAATAAAGCATCCCAGGAACTTATTGGGAATTGTGTTGTTGTGTACCTTGACAGCATTATTGTCTTCAGTCAAGATCAAACCACGCACCTCCAACACCTCTGTGCTGTCCTTGATACCCTTTGGAAAAACCAGTTGAAGGCTAAGCCCTCCAAATGCAAATTTCTCAAGTTAGAGCTATTGTTCCTTGGGCACACCATCTCTGCCCAAGAGATGAATCCTGACCCCGCCAAAATCAAGGCAATCACAAGCATGTCACCTCCCACTAATGTGGGGCCAGGTGCGTACATTCTTAGGCATGGTTGTCTATGTGTACAAGTCTATTCCCATTTGTGGGGAGCTAATTGCACCCCTCACTGAGCTCCTGAACACTAAACAGCGCTTCATTAGACCCCCTCCAGAGATCAAGCCTTTGGGACATTGAAGCAAAGACTTACAACTGCGCCTGTATTGTGATTCCCTAATTGGAACCACCAATACAAACTCCAAGACTGATGCCTCTGATAGCGCCATAGGGGGTGTGTTATCGGTAGAAATTGACAAGGGCGTCTTCTTCCCATTGCATACAAATCCAGGAAGCTCACTGACTTGGAACAACGTTACCCAATACATTTTCAAGAATTAGCGGCAATTGTACACTGCATTG
>QTSX02005380.1:0-28106 GCA_014839935.2 Entomophthora muscae
CTTGCTGTTGTAACTGTGCTGTTTTAGCAGAGTTACATGGGGAAAAATATTTAGAAGATGGATAATAATCTTTATTGTGAGATAGTGATTATATAGTTCATGTGAATCAAGGATAACAGGAACATGATTGGTGATCACACGGCTGGATGGAAGAAGGGGGTGGCTTGATCCTAATAATGAGTCAAGCACCAAAACGAGGTATCCACCAGGAAGGATCATCATCTGTTCATGTTGTTGGATTTAGTAATTCAAGTTGACTTCCTAGTCTGGCTTTGAGTGACCTGATAATTGGATTGCAGGACACAAACCCGCTTGGTTGGAACCTTGCTGGTGGGTCAAGCCTGCGGTTTCAACATTGCTGGTGGCTTTAATTAGCTTAATAAACCTTGCTTTTTCTTTATATTTTTTAGTTTTAAACTTTTAAGTTTTTAATTTATTTATATTGTACTAATCTTTTTAAGTATAAATGGTAAGTTTCAGATACAGTTTTAATGTGGTTTAGTAAGAAATATCTTATATTTTGTTAATTTATCTTTAAGGTATGAGATATTTTCAGTTATGCTTATATAAAGTATAATAAATTCAAAATTAGACGCTTCTTATATTTTATAGTTATTATGATATATTAAATATCTTTCTTTTTTGGTTCATTGGAATTTTAATTTTTATGGGAATAAAAAATAATTTTATAATAAAGAGTGTAATTTACATAGTAAAATGAAAAACAGTTGCTTATATCTCCTTATTCTTATTACTTATAGCAATTTTTTATTGCATTTTTAATTCTCTGGGGTCATTTTAGTATAATAAAGTATTTTTAATAATCTTTTATATTAAAAATGTTCAGGGTAAAGTGTTTTGTTAATTAAAAAAGTGTCAGCATCCAGGAAATGACATTAAGTAAAACCGGGTTGTCACTTTACTATAGTGTTGACATTATTATTGTTGACATGGGTGCTGTTGCCAATTTAAAAACTACAAGTGCTACAGACCAGCCAATTGGAATGGGAGTTAATTTTTGTTTCCTTTGTCTTTGTCTCAGACATGACACACCTAAGTTATTACACCCAGTTTAACTTAGTAACTTAAGCCTGTTGAAAAAATACATGTCTTTGTTTGAAATTTGGCACACCAACTTGTGGCCAATATAGCACCCAAACAATGGCTTCTCTGGTGCTAGATTGACCACAAGTTGGTGTGCCAATTTTCAAACAAAGACATGCTTTTTTCAACAGGCTTAATGTGACTGTATAACAGTCACTATTGAGTATTCAGCCAAATAAATGCTCTGAAATATAAAGTTATCTCTGTTTTTATGATTATTGCATTTAGATAGGTTGGATTGGAAGTCTTAAGGTCAAGATTCCTGAAAACTAGATATCTAGGTTCAATAAAAGAAAAGAAGGCAAGATTGGCCAAGTCAATCTGGGAGACGGGATGTCTCAAAAATGGGTTAATTAATTGGGAAGATTAATTAATAAATACACAGGAATATAATTAATGAGGATTTAATTATATTAGTTAATTGCCTTGACTGTGTCAAGAAGTTTAGTTAATGTCAATCATAAGTAAACCCCCCAAATTTTGGGTTAAAAGCGCTGTGTTGGCAAATTCATTGGGTTGAAAGCGCTGCTGCGCCACCTAATGGATTTGAGAAGCGCTGAGGCGCAGCCTGGGGAAATTGCTGGGCACCGCAGTGGCGCCTGGTTTGAGTTTCAAAGCATTTTAATGGGTTTTAAGGTAAAACCCCATTAAATGCAAAGATAACTAAATAAAGGCAAGGATGTCTAGGAATTCAGGGTTGATCATCTGATTCCCAGTTGGAACATCAATAGCTGAGTTTTGGGATGATTAATCCACAGAGTTTTGGCGCTGGGAGCTGAGGAAGCTCCATGCTGAATTGGTACATTGGGATGAATGGAGTCAGGTGACTTTTTCTCATTATAGGTTGGTTCTCATAGGTTGATTAAATATTGGTGATATTTTAAGTAAAGATCTAGGTTTGGATGACTTGAATGTCATAGATCACATGAGATGAATCATAGGTTGATTCAGGAACCAGAGGGGTTTTAAGCCAATTATGCCCCAAATGGTATATAAGCAAAAACAGCTAAACTTTAATAAAGATATATTGTCAATTTTGACGCTTTCCCCTCAACTACCTTTGCACTTATTATGTCTTCTTTGTTAAATTTTGAAAGGGCCAAATTTGGAGTACTTTGCGTGGAAACTTCTGCTGCCAGGAAAGAGGTTCCTAAAAGTTTGTTAGAGGAAGCTTGGGCAAGCTTAGAGGTCACCAAGACTGTTCCTGAGGAGTCCTTGGTGGAAGTAAAGGCTGTGTTTGAAGAGTTATACTCCAATTACTTTGCAAAAGAAGGGACTCCCCGCCCAAGGAAACCAAATCTATGTGTGGGATTCCTGGAACCTGTTAGTAGGATGGGACAAAATCTTACAGCAAGTGAAACCAAAGGCAAATTGTGAAATTGAGGCTTTAAGGGCAAGAGAGAAAAAAGAGCATTGAGATCATGGCCCGTTGGTGGGATGATAACAAAGTGTTGTCCCATAAAATTGCCTCCCTGGAGACAAAGCTCTTCAAAGCTTTGTCAAAGGAAGGCAATGGCAATAAAAGTCAAGGGCAGGATAATGGCGGGATGGACTGGTTGGACCTGGATCTGTCACACTTAAGTTACTAAGTTAAACTGGGTGCAATAACTGAGGCGTGTCTGGTCTGAGCCAAGCACAAAGGCAGCAAAAATTAACACTCATTCCAATTAACTGGTTTGTAGCACTAGTAGTTTTTAAATTCACTTTATTATAGCTCTAAAAAAATATTAAACTTATAATAGATTTAAATAGACTTGATAAATACTAAAGCAGCTGAATTTAACTTGTGATATTATTAAAATCAATCATCACTGTAGTTAAATGTAAAATATATTTTATTATCAAATGAAATACATGCTAGTTAAACAAATGTTTATTATAAAATAAAAATTGTTTGGGTTAAAAGGTTTATTTGGTAAAATGTGGGGAGTGAGGGGTAAACTAGTTGGCAGACTGGGTTGATGGGAGAGAATTTGATTGGCTGAGGGTGTGGGGTCCAGTTAATTGGGATGGTTGGCTGGGGACTAGGGCAGCTGGAGGACCTAGGGGCGCATTGTTGCCTTGATTGGCTTAGAGGAATTGATGGTATACTACATCATACTCAGACTCAGGGAAAACACTGATTGGCTTGTACACCAGGGATTTGTGACAGAGCAGCTGTGGTTTTTCTGGTGATTGGCTGCTTCTGTGGGCGTTCAGGAGCATCTTTGTGAACATGTCAGCTACCTTCTGACGGGGGGCACGGTGGGTTGTGAGCTGCACTAATCACCCGGTTGAAAGTTTTGGGGTTACACTCTTGGATGATATCCCCAATGTTGAAGAACAATGTGTCTCCCAGGTGTAGATTGGCATTCCCAGAAGGAAAAATTGGGACACCCTGGCCGTCTGCTTTGATCTTTTTGGAGGCCAGTTCAGTGAACTCCATTTAATGGCTCATAAAAATCCTAAATTTTGATTTGGCTAAGCTCCAGGTGACAAGAAGGTTAGAGAGAAAATTCCTGTACCAGTACCCATTGGTGTAACTGGACGTGGTTCAGTAAAATATAGTCCCTTTTGGGGAAGCTGTAAGGAATGCACCAATGACAGTGCCGTCTGTTTCCTTTTTTCCCTTATGAGTGTTCTTTTTACCAAAAGTGACATAATCCTGTGCTTATAATAACAATTTATAATAGACTATAAATATTACATCATCCAAGATGCTTGACAGGCAGCAGATGATTGTGGCGCCAAATACAGGGTTGTAGGGAAAATCAGAGCTACCATCTAATTCATCTGTGGGCTGATTGGTTAGAACCAGAACACTGATAACAAGT
Organism: Entomophthora muscae; assembly: GCA_014839935.2. Classification (NCBI taxonomy): domain Eukaryota; kingdom Fungi; phylum Entomophthoromycota; class Entomophthoromycetes; order Entomophthorales; family Entomophthoraceae; genus Entomophthora; species Entomophthora muscae. Next base: position 3,918 of record QTSX02005380.1, read on the forward strand.
ACATACATTCAGAGCTGTGCAGTGCAGCAGGTAATAAATATGCTGTGAAGCCTGAGTAGGCAACGGACCTCAGTAATCCAGAGGTAGGGAACCACTGTAAAAGGGCAAGCATGATAGGATAGGCATCCTTGATGTGGGATTCAATCTGCTTCTTAGGCCTCTTGGCTAGCTTTGCACCGCCTCTCTTCAAGAGGGCTTGGAATTCATGTATAACCACTGCCTTGGTGGATTGTAGATGGGTGGCAATTTCTGCAAAAGGCACATCACTCTCCTTGAAGCTCATAATCTTCTCTATGACCTCATTGGTTAACAGGCATCATTTTTGGGCCCCGCTGGGAACAATAGAACCTGGATTAGACAGGGCTTTATTTGATTGGCCCAAATTCTTGAGTGATGGTTGTATTGGGTTAGAGGGGGTGTCAGGGAACCAACCCTGATCAGCCGGCTTGCTAGTGTTTGGGAACTGGAGGGTTGCAGACTGGGTGGGCAGGGCCCACCAAAAGATTGGTGCTAACTTAATAAGATAGTACATTGATTTGCCCACCCACAACCATGGACCAGCGGCAGGGACAATAGTATCTATTACTCCTGTGAGAGTAATATATACAATTCCAAAAAGCTTATTAGTATGGTCCAGTGGGAGCTCGGCGGCGGAGGCAGGCATTGGTTTGGGGGTGACAGATGGCTCCATGTCCATTTGATAGGCAGGAAGGAAGTTGTATTTATCTCTGAACAGGTGGGGTTTGGTGATGTACCAAGTGCCTTCTCGGTTGTATCTGGTTAACTCTGTAGTTCTGGCCAAGGGATCCCGGGCTAGTATGTTGTTGGTGGTGTAGTCCTTGTACTCAGGCTTTAAGAGGTACTCTGTGAAATGAACAGGACCAAAGGGAGCACATGGCAGGCGGTACATAGCTGGCAGGGGGTCAAATGATCTTTGAGTTGACTGGCAGATGACAAGAATAAAATACAGCAATAATTGGGGAAACCAATATCTCATAACCTTTATTTAAAAATGACAATGGGGGTTGATCTTGGACTGGAAAGTATTTATACCACACTGCCAGGCTTCACTTCCTGGTTGGGTTTTCTGGGCTTGGGCAGGTTGGCATCGGGGGTCTCAGATGGCAGTATGGCGCTCAGCACTGGCAGTTTGCCACTGGCTGCTTTGGGATGAGAAGACTTCAAATCCTTCTGTTTGTTGAATTGGGTATTGGGTGCTTCTTTGAGTTCAGTGCCTCTCCCGGGACTTTGGGGGAGTCTGAAATAACTCTCATGGAGAAACTTGTGTATTTCACCAAGCAAACCACCAGTGTCAGGCATTGGTACCTTGGGGAAATTCTCGGCATCTTGCACTGGCGGTTTGCTTGCAGAATCCTGCAGGACGGCTAAGGGTTTGGGTCCTGGCGGGCTGATAACAACTTTATCAATCAGTAGTGGGTTATTGGGTTCCAAGCCCATGGGTCTGGTGGTCCGTAAAGGGTTTTGTCCAGGGTTTGACTCTGGTTCTGTATTTTGAGATTTAGGAGCATCCAAATTGTCATTCCTGACAGGGGGCCACAGATGCCTAGTTTCTAAAGTGTGACACAGGCTCAGGTTGGGCCTGGTCTTGGGGAGCATCATATTGGCTATCAGAAAAGCCACCCGTGGATGGGCCTGGTGACACATACAGCTCAATCTCCTCACAGCTTGCATTGAACTGGGTATAGATGGAAGCCATGATGGTTGTGCTCCCTTGATCAGCAGCCTGAGCTTGGAGCTGCTCCTGGTACTGCTCCTCAATGATGTCAAAGTTATCTTCACTTGTAAAACTCATACTAACAAAAAGCAATAAAAATTCTATTAAAAACAGAAAAACAAAGTATTTCTAGAGTACTAATTTTATTTAAATAAGTGCTCCTTTGTGAGACATGCTCTCAGACATAAATAGCCAAATTTAGAAGCATGTACATTGAAAATAATGATGTAGTTCCCTGAATAGATTTTGGTGGATTCACTCCAGAAATCCACTATTTCTAATTTGGGTTTCAAAAATAATCAATATTTTCAAAAAAAATGAGTTGTTTTGTGTTTGAACTTATCACTTTTGTGACTGAACCTCATGTGTTCTTTGTTTTGATCATTTCTGCTAAACAACCATTATCAAATTTGATGTAGATTGCTTCAGGATGTGACCGTTTTGTGTTTGCTTTGAATATGGCTTTATGTGTTTGCTGTCTCATTTTTGGGATTCAGTATTTGACTTTAATTTTGATGTGTGATTGACTATTTTTGTTTTCCAGCCTTAGATAAATGGAAGCTTTATTGAGTAAATTAGCCTTCAACTGGTTTCAGTTGAAATTTGTTTTGTGACTGAGTTCATGTGTTCTAAACTGAATAATATATGTTTATCTCAACAGGTTTGAAAACTACTGTATGGTGATAAAAGTCTTCTCTAGGCAGGGAACAAGAAGGGTGCTAAAGTTAAAGTAAACACAAATATAGTGAGAAGAGCTTATCATATTTTATTAAGAAAATATTTGAGTAGTGGTTAGGATCACTTCAAAAGATTAGATGGACAGTAGAATCAAAAGCCATCAATACAATGGAATAGGGATCAACCACCATATCAGAAGGAAGGGAAATCTGTCGTTCACCTTTTAATATCGATGTATATCCTTGAGGAAAGGAAGGGGAAAATGAGTTCTTTGCTACTGATCTAGAGTTTGAATCCCACAAAGAGCACATTGCTAGAATCATAATGTGCTATTTATTTCAATTTGGCTTTTGATCTAGATTAGTTGAGCTGGCTAATTTTGATTTTCTTGCCTTCTTTATATTTTGATCTGGCTGTGATTCAACTTCACATCTTTCTATTTCATTGGGTGTACTCACATGTGTTTAGGTCTGGCTTAACAGTGCTTAATTCAACGACAGTGAAAACTGGAGCTTGAAGTAGTTGTTCCTTTGAGTGTAATGGTGAGGTTAATATTAAATCTAGTCACTATTTTTGCTGCTTAATAAAAGCCTCTTTGTATTCTAAGTTTGTATTTGTGTGATAACATAATTTTAAATGTTTTTTGATATGAAATCCATCACGGGTGTCCATTTTGTATTTGTACACATCGCCTCTTTAGATCTGTTCCATACTTCTTTGTGATCTATTGTACAGTTTTTAAATGGTTTTTATATTGTACTTTACTGTTGCATTATAATGTTAGCTGTTGTCTATATAATTATCCTTCTGTTTGACTCAACCTTGCTGCGTTTTTCCTTAATAGAATAATACTACAGATCAAACTGGTACAGCTTTTTATTCATAGAGTCCTTCTGTTTTAAAAGGCCTATTATTAAAATTCTAAATGTTTGGGTCTACCGAAGAATAGGAATTTGAGGGCACATCTTGAATGAAGCATTTGGAGTGAGAATGAGAGTAAATACTTGCCTTTGACCTGCCAGCAGACGGAACTATGACTTGTAGATGCCTCTTTGGGTAGACATAAGTGAAGACGGTTGAGTTGTGAAATTATAGGGATGTTATTTGGCGAGCCAACAGGGCATTTAAATAGCAAGAGGGTAGGGTGAGATTAGATGTAGCTTTGGCCTAACCAGGACTCTAAAAGCATGCACTCGCGAATGACAGTTGGACGCAGTCGGTTCAAGTAGTCCGGAATGATCAGTTGGGCGTTGGAAAAAACCTTTTCGCAGGGAGAAGATACGGCAGGGATTGCAAGATACTTCTTTGCCATGATGGAGAGGGCGGGGAATTTCTCATGAGACGTCCGCCAGTAATCTAATTCAGGCGAAGGAGATTGTAGGTCATTATCTGCAAGCTCTTCAGTGACGTAGCGCTCCAAGTCGTCTTGAGTACGCTTCCTGTTGTACGCAAAGAAGGATTCAAAAAGGTCTGGTTGGCCTGCCTCGGGGGCATCCTTGGAGGATACTTTGATGTGAGTATTCCAAATCATCTCTACATCGGCTATGCTCATGTAGGCTTTGGTGGCATCTTCAAGGGTGTCTCGCCAGAAGGAATATTTGAGACGAGGATCCATCGCGAGTGCTACAGAGTATGAGGATTTATCATGCAGGTTTTTAAAATGCTTGTCGAGCCGAGCGTGCGCCTGGCATGCAGCTTGAACGATGTGGGCGGGTTTTCCAGGGGAGCTATTCTCGACTAAATGCTTCAGCAGAAGCTCGTAGACTCGGAATGTGCGGTTTAAAGTGGGAAACCTAAAGTCAATGAGCTTACAAACAGGATTGCAGGTTACTTTGAAGATGAAAGAAATACAGTCAAGACAAAAAAATGCTTGAGGAAAAAGTGAAGATCCTTAAGGAATATCAGGTCTGCGGGCGTTAATTGTAAATCGGACAGTTCCAAGAGTAGACAGGAAGCATTGTATTCTTCGTAGGTATCAATCACTTTGCCAATCATCGAATAGGTAGCACTCCATCTTCTAATAACATCGGCAACGAGGATGGGGCGCTTCTGGTAGAAGCTTTGCCAAAGTTCAAAAATATAATTCCCATTCTCATTGACATTTCTTTCATAACTTTAGTAAATAAAATAAAGAAACCTTACTTTGAAACACATATCGCAGTGCAGATTTTAGCGAGAGGGGAATAGATCCCAGGGGGGAAAGAGCCGGAAATGGGTTGAGAGGCTAGCAAGGGATCTTCGGCCGATGCAAATCCAAGAGAACACGAAATTGCAGCTTGGGCACTTGAATCGATCACTTGCCCTAGACACAGGATATGTTGCCTTGATTTGCTGAAAGTAAACCCGGTTTGGCGTGCAGAGACTTCTTCTATTGTTGCGATCATGTCATTCATCAAAATACTATTGTCTGTAGTAATGGTAAAGAGCTTGCTGGTTATATTGAAATTCTCTAAAGTTTGCATAACTCGGTGTGCAAGATTGAAACCAGTATAAGAAGGATTTAGGTTCTCAAACCCAATCATGATTTCACGCTGCCTCCAGTTTGAGTCGACGAAATGTGAAGTGATGCTTAAAAAATCATCGGAATAGGGGGAGTGCCAGATATTACAAGTGATGGATATATGTGGTTGCTGCTGGAGAAGAAACTTTACCTCCTGGATCTTTTTTTTGAAAACGTCCGGTATAGACTCCAATATAAGCTCCGAGACTCTATTTGCCTTCGCCTCGCTCTTTTTATTGGAGCTTCCTTTCACAAGGAAAGAACGGAAGGACGGGTGGTCCACGGCCTTAAAAGGGATATGACTAAGCAGGCAAAGTTCCAGTAATTTATTTTGTGAATTCCCGCTGCCAGTATTAGTCTCTGTCTTGACTGGTTTTGGCGAAACTCGAGATGCGCTTTTGGAAGTAGTCGAGGCATTGTTTTTAGGGAGCTCGTACTTGCCGTGCTTTTTATTCAAATGTCGCCGGATATTAGAAGTTGATCCATCCTTTGTTCGGAAGCTTTTATTGCAGTTATCACGAAGGCAATGGATGCGGAAACCGCCTTCGACGGGTTCTTTGCGGGCATAGCCACGCTTGTAAACCCAGCTAGTTCGATCATCGTCACCTGACTGCTGACTTCCCTCACGAGGGCTTTCAACATCTGATGAGCTCCTCTTAACCTGGGGCACTGTTGGCAAAGGAAGTGGATCCATGAAGACGTTTATCCGGAAGTATCACGAGAGTTATCTCAGAAAGAGGGCAAGTTAACCGCTGTTATGATTGTGTTAAGTCAACACTTGGATAGCTGCACAAATCCTTCTCTGGCATGAGATTCATTTGGGACCTGCTTCGGATCCAACATTATGACGTTAAACAGTATCCCCGTTATCCGATTCGCTCGATCCGCATTATTTCCCTTTTCCACCATGGTTTTCCATAGCCATCGTGGATTGGCTCGGATAAATCTGAAGTAAAATATTTCACCCGATCAATATAACTCCCTAATTTGTTTGGCCAGCTAGATCCTTTGAGAAGGTTGGCTCCACCCACCTCCTTGAAAAACCCCAAGTTATTTGATACACCACCTTCTAGATGCTCCCAGTAAAAATCCATAGGTTGGATAGCCATCCTTTGTAAAGGATAGTACAGTAGTTTTAAAAGCTATGGCGACAAGCCAAATGAACTCATATTTAAACGGAATCATTTCAGATTTAAATGAAATCCAAGTCGTGCGAGATTCAGGATTCAAATAATTTAAATATTGTCGGTTAATAAATGAACTGTCAAACCAAAAACAAAATTTCACTCGCCCATTATACAAAATTATATCAAACATCAAGTGGTGTAGTTCAACCCACAAATAAAATGAACTGACACAACAAGTGAAATGGATGGATGCTATTCTGGAGTATATTATAATCCAATCAGGATTCGTATGAGACACCAACAGAAGGACCAAAATGAAACGAAATCTGAGTACTCTAGAAGCGATATTACACAAGCACAAAACAAAATGAACTCACACAAGATGTGTAGTATGAGCAGCCTAAAATAGAAAAATAACAGTATAACAGCCAATCAACAGCTATCCAATTTAGGAACAGAGGCATTTTATTCATTTTCATGGCTCCAGATTTGTATGGAATGGTTTTGAGAACTTTCCAAATATGGAATGGTGATTACAATAAAAATAAATCATTAATTTTTAAAATTTCTACTTTTAGTGATTTTATCCTAGGTTTTGTTTCCATATGGTTTTCAATAGCAACATCTTCAACCGCGCCAGCAGCCAAGCCAGCAGCAGTCAAGCCAGCTTCAATGAAGGTGAGGCTCAGAACATGGAGGCACCTGTTTATACCCAAGCTTTTGAGGCGGGTAACGAGGAAGCTGACCTGTTACTGTCCCCCGACCCATATGCCTTTGACTTGTTTGAGAGTCACTTTGCATCTAGTGCTGCCCCCGCTCCCACACCCACCCCCGCACAAGCTGCCCATCAACCAACCAATCAGGATGGCAACCTCAATTTGGAACAACTTCCCGCCATTGCCCAACCTGCCCCTCCCTCAGCCAATCAGGCTTCAGCTCCCCCGCCCAGCGCCCCAAGCGACGAATCATCACCGCCCAAATTCTTCAGGAAATTATGGCACTCAACCTGCAGGGTCTGTCCTGGGATCAGATTGCTGACCAATTGCAATTTACCCAAGCTACTGTCATGTGGGAATTCAACAGCATGATGAACAGGGGTAATCGGATCGGGGCGGCCAAGAAGCCCAAGAAGGCCCAAGAGTCCCAGATAACTGAGGCATACCCAATAATGCTTGACCTCCTCCAGCGGGACCCCAAGCTTCCCTTGACCCAGGTCCGGAAGCAACTTGCTCACCATGGCATTTGGGTGTCTGAGCGCATGGTGCAGCTCTGGATGTACAGGAAGGTGGCTTCTGTAAGGGTTCTTACCAATTTTGCCGGCGACCAATGGGATGGCGCTGAGGATTCCCTGTATGATCCCGCCATTGAATCCACCCTGGTCTGTTGCTTGACTAGTCTGTCAGATGATGTCATTTTCATCTCCTACTACAAGTTATCAATTGCATGTGACAATTTTGGTGAGCAAGGAAAAGCCGCCACTCAAAAAGGAAGGAAGAAGGTCAAGAAGGGGATGTTTATTGGTGCATTTCTGGCTTTGTCGGCCAAGGGTTTTGTCTATTATTAAACAAACCCTGATTTTGTCTATGAGTACTCTTATGGCCACATCCTTGGTGGATTGCTCAACTCCTGGGATGACTCAAATTCCAAATACCGGGTTTTCTTGAGCCACCAGATGGAGGGAAGCTCCACTGCCCTCAAGGCCATCCAGGGACGCGGGCACCAAGCATCCGTGTACCCAGCCAGCCACGCCGACGTCCATCTGGGAGATGTTGTCTTCTTCAACATGGGATTCACATTATGGGAGCGCCACCCTCAGGCTTTCAACAACCTCTATCTTGGGGTCCTTGATCACAATTTTCTCTTTGGTTGCCAAATGGTGGCTGACTTGTTTGCGCAAATGGTTTTCCATGTGAACATGGGCAGCCAATCATGTAAGGATAAGTGCCTTCCACCTCGGGCCACTGCCACTTACCAGCCCATCCAGCTAATGACCAATGAGGAGTATAACAAGCAGTATATGGCGGCCATCACGCGAAATCCTCCTGCCTCCACCCCCACCACCAACACCCCTAACCCGCAAGCCCAACCCACCCAATCCCAGACCCTCCAGGCCAGCACTGCCTCTACATCTTCCTTCCCGCGTTATTCTGCCTCCTAGGAATCACTCCCCCCCGCCTCAATAAACCTCCTATCACCAAACATTTTATATTTATATTATCTTTATTTTGAATTTCAATTGTTCATGTTCTCTTTGTTAATAGTTGGTTTTATTCTTTATGTTCAGCTTATTTCTCTAAAATCATATATTTACTATGATGTGTATCTAGATCCTGAACACAGTTATTTTTAGCACCAAATCACAGCCCCTTGTGAAAACATTAACAACAATTTGGTGATCAGCTAAATTTGAATTAGAAAATTATAGTGTTAACTGTTTTTAAATAAAGTTGTTACTGATCCAAATTCAAAACCTTAATGATAAACTTTAAGACAATCAGGAGCCAAGTGATAAAAAGATTGTTGTGACATAAAGGGTCATTTAATAATTATTTGATGCATGTGCGCTAATTAATATGATTGGCTGGATGTTTTGCCATTGTACGCCATTGCCGCTGTGGCAAGTTGTTGATGGACTAGTGCCCAATCAGCCGCTGAGTTAACACTAGTCCATCAACAACTTGCCACAGCAGCAATGGCGTACAATGGCAAAACATCCAGCCAATCATATTAATTAGCACACATGCACCAAAGAATTATTGAATGTCCCTTTATGTCACAACAATCTTTTTATCACTCAGCTCCTGATTAGCTTAAAGTTTATCATTAAGGTTTTGAATTTGGATCAGTAACAACTTTATCTAAAAACAGTTAACACTATAATTTTCTAATTCAAATTTAGCTGATCACCAAATTTGTTGTTAATATTTTCACAAGGGGCTGTGTCAAGCGCCAAAAATAATATGGTAACCAGGGAAACAATGCCACACAAAGCAAACAACACATATTGAGATGTATGTAAAACATATACAAAATGGGTAAAAAGATGGGATACTGTAGTAAATGAGAAAACAAAAAGGAATGAACAAAGAGGCAATTGTATCAAAATAATACAGAATTTATTAGGGCAAGAGCTATAAAAACATATGAAAAGGTTAGTAGAAAATCAATGAGCAAATTGGAAAAACTTCTAAGAGACCTTGACTTGGCAATTGCCAAAATCCAAGAAATTGACGTAAAGTCAAGGAAAAGATGAAGTCTGCCGTCCTTGAAGGGGACAAAATCAAAAAGGTGTCCGCCAAATCACTCATGACCAAAATACCAGACACACCTGAGAAGACAATAGAGCGCCTACTCAACATTCAGAAGACAGTGGTTGAAGGCTTGAAATTCAAGTCCTTTGCACTCTCTGCGCCATCTGTCTGTCTGGACGACCCTGAGATGTATGCACATCTCAAACCGGCCAAGAGGGCCTGCAAGGAGGACACTGAGACGCCCGCACAGCTGCTTGCACCAAGGATGGCAAAGCCTGCCAAAGCCGCCAGCAAAGAAGAAACCCAAGAAGGTAACCTAAGAAAATAAATTTAATAAAAATTCATATATACTTACCTTTTTTTTAGAAGATGTTGATGGCAAACTCTGCCGGTTCCTGGTTCCTTTTGTTACCCCCACGTTCTACTCAAATTTTGCCACTCACGTGGCAAAGCAGCTTTTCCTGTCCCCCCTGTCTTGCAGGAGCTCAAAGATAGGATTCACAGTGAATTCCCAATGTCCAGGGAGGCATTGGCTGGGCTAACACATGAAGAGGGGGCATCTGAGTGGGCAGTTACTGCCTACAAGGATGCTCAACTGGTCTGCCTGGACCCGGTTAACCTCAGTGGAGTTTACTGTGTAAACTCTATTGAGCTTGTTTGGGACGTCCTGGCAACGCTCCCATTCAAGAATATACCGGAGATGGGCCGGGCCCATGTGGCTGCTTGCTTCTGCTTCCCGGTGGAGCACACCCTGTCCTACTTGCTGGAGAACTTCAGGCGCGTGGTAGAAAAACTGGCTGTTGCGGATGCAACAGCTGTGAAGAAGACTAAAATCCTCCTGGCGGACTTGGGGCTGGCCTGGAGTGCAGATGAGATGGGGGTCCCAGAAGCTATGGATCTTACCTTCAGCAAAACAAAACACGAGAAAAAAATAAGCACAGTATACAATAAATTATGCGAGTTTACAGAAGCCTTTGCTGGGCAAAGGCTTCACTTGGTGGTTTACCTGGGTCTCCTGTTTTACTTTGGAATGAGTGCCAGCGTGGAGGACCTGGACAGGGTCCTTCTGGGGATCAACGAGGCCCAACTTGCTCTTGACGGGAAAAAAGTCCCCCCAGGTTACAACTCAGTTGACCATGTTATCCAGGATGCCCTGGTCCTGGCAGGAATCTACGGGTTTGCGGCCCTGCCTGAGAAGCTGCTGCTTCACTCCCACCTCACCATCCTCCCTTTTACCAGCAGGCAAGAATATTTTAACCAGGGTGTATCCACTGTCCACAGTGTGGCGGTGGAGGTTGTGCGCCACCTCCATCGTGGGGTGGGTACATACCGCCGAACCCATTATAGGCGCTCCTAATTTATTCTCTATACCAATAAATATATTTACCCTTTAGATTATTTTTATTATAATTAATTATTTTATAAAATAATATTTTAGCAAACATTACTTACAAAATAAATTCCAGGGAAGGTTTTAATAAAAGCATATAATATATGTCAATAAAATCTACTTCTAATTTGTATGATTTACATTTTTTAGTTTGCTTTTTATATTTATTTGCCAAAAATGATATTGATGTGTTCACATAATCCATTATCAAGCGTTTGGGATACCCTTGGATGCAATAATAAAAATGATTATGAATAAATAAATTACTAACCTTCATTGATGGTGCTGCTGAATGTGATTGCGGGCTTGGAAACATCTAAATATAAAATGTTAGTTGATAAATCTTGGTTAGTAAATTAGAGGATATATAAAAAAGTGAGATAAGCTAAGCCTTTAATTGATTGGCTGATTTGCAAGGCACGCAGGGATAAACAAATCAGCGTGGCCATAGAATTTGGCCACAGTCTCAGCTGGGAGGAATGGATCCCGGCCTGCAGCAAATCAAAAAGGTCCTCTGTCCCAGTTGGGGTTCCTTGCTTGACAACTCACTTGAGCCACCCAAAGACTTCCTTGATGGGATTTAGGAAGGGCAAATAGGCAGGGAGGAAGAGAAGTCGCATATTTGCTGTGGCCAATTGCTGGGGGCCCACTGCAATGCTTGTGTCAATTGATGGAAATTCTTCAAGAATATCTGCCGCCTTGTGGAGACCAACATTGTCCAGCACAATTACATTGGTGAAGCCCGGACTTGTGCGCCTCAGGTGCTCCTGGACCAATCAGAGGAATGATAGAAAGGTCTGGCTATTGTGAGATCCCAATATCATTTGGTAGAGCTCAACCCCCTTTGGACCGAGGAGAGCCACCATCAAATAGGCTGTGGCGCGGACAGCAGCACACCGAGTCATCCCGTCATTGGAGCCTCTGGGGACATACCCATACTCATTGCGCATTGAAAAGGCAAATGCTGATTTGTTGATGTAGTAAAATTTGACCGTCCCCTTGGCTTTTAGGGCAGTATACCCCTCTGTGTATTTTCTCTGGGTCTCAATACTGGCTGGGCTGTTCTGATTGTATTGGGATACCCCGAGTTTTTTTCCAGGAAAATCACATTCCCTTGACCAAATGATAATAGAAGGAAATTGAGGCCTCAACCCCAAAAGCGGACTTGACCATGGCCTGTATATTTGCCAGTTCAAGATGGCAATCTTGGGTTATCCACTGGCAGATTGTCCATTTGTGCTCCTTTGTGAGCATGGTTGACACGCGCAAGGATTTCTCCACGGCAAGAACTTGAACCGTGTTGAGGAACTTGTTGAAGGTCTTTGAGGCGTACTTGGGATACACTCCAAAAATGGCTGTGGCCGCCTTGTAATTGCCTGATTCACACATTAGATTAAGCAGGATGATGTGTTTGATGTAGGGAATGCGCTTCTGAGTGGGCTTTTTAGCGGTGGGGATTGACTCATCAGCATTGGGCAAGGCACCTTGTTGTAGAAGGCTGCAACTTTCTTGCGCAACAGTTGTCCCTCATCAGTTTGAAAGAACTCGGGCTCCTTGTTGTCCTCCTGATTGCCATTGCTGATGTATGGCTCATAGCTAGTAACAAGTACAGGCTTCACCTTCTCCAGCATGGCTGACGGGACCAACTCTTGCGGGTACACAGCATCAGACACATACAAAGTAAGTTCTACCTCCTTGTTTCTAACCATTTTGGTAGTGGTGACCTTGGTTGGCTTCCGGGTCAGCTTTGGGACCTGAGGGTTTATGCTCTGCACCCTAGCAGCTTGTGCTCCTTGAACTGGCTGTGTCAGTGCAGCGTCACTATGGAACTCTCCTCTCCCGCCTCCCTCCTGAGTAGGCACTTGTGTTGTACTGAGTCTATTTTTTGACCCACGGGGGCAACCACAACCGCGGCATACAACGGGTGCATTGGTACTCTGGTGTTGTGTTCCTTCCATTTTAAAATTTAATAAAATACTAAATAAATTTTAATTAAGTTACTCTCTAATTTTAATTTTTGCTTTTATCTGAATATGGGTATTTAATTAGAGGTTTTCCCACCCAATATCCCAATTATAGATTTTTTATTTCTTAATTAGTTGTTTCTGGTTTACAACGCCCATTTTTGAATACCCAAAATAATTTCCACCTATTTTCCCATATTTTACGCCAAATTAAGCACCCAACAAAATATTTTTAAAATTTATGTTTCAGATCTTGTGTCTTATTTTAGATGCCTTGGTATCATTCTTGATTACAATCCATTGCACAAACTGCGTGAGTGATTTTGTTTGTGGTTTGAGTCCCTATTGTGTTTTGTTTTTGGATTGAGTTTTGACGCACCATGTGTGGGTGTATTTTGTCACCAATTCACATAGTAAACATATGTACACCAAAAGCCAACTCACACCATATTTTTTGTGAATCCATGTATTTCAGATTGCATTTTGAATGGTTTTGCTTTGCGCATGAGTACTTTGTTGCTGTGTTGACCCATTTTGCCTATTAGCGCCAAAAATCCTTGTTAACAGAGTATATTTAACCTGCTAGTTGAATTTTGTTTAAATCTGAAATGATTTTGTTTAAATCTGAGTTCATTTTGCTTGTTGCCATAGCTTTTAAAACTACTGTATGTGGAATTGTAGAAGCTATTCTAGGGATAGATGTTTCAGAGCTATTGTAATAATCATTTCCCTGCTTAGAAATAATCATGTGGTTTACCAGCAACTGGAAAAAAGTTCATATTCCAAAAAACTCTAAATCCACAATAGCCAAAATATTTAAACACAAATAAAAACTCAATATGTGTAGCCTAAGCCACAAGTGAAAATATCAGGATGCCATACATAGACTTCTTGAAAGCATACAAGGCAAAAAAATTGAAAGAAATTTAAAAACCAAGAATAAATTATAAATGTAATAAAAATTCTATTTCAATCAACACTACAAAGTCATGAGGCCTAAAATACATGATTTAGAATCAGAATTGTTTTATTTCCTATGGGATAACAAAAAATATTTAATAGATTTAACATGTAAATCCAATATTTTCTAAATTATACATTAGTTTTAAAAGCTATAGCAACAACCAAAAATACTCTCAGATTTAAGCAAGCCCCAAGTCAGGCAAGATTCAGTAATCTAACAATCTAAGTATTTTTGGTGAACAGGCAAAATGTCAAACAATAAACAAAATATCACTAGCACATGTTGAAACAGCAGGCTTGACCCACCAGCAAGGTTCCGAGTAAGCAGATTTGTGACCTGTAATCCAATTATCCAGTCACCTGAAGCCAGGTTAGGAAGTCAACTCAAATTTCCAAAAACAACAACATGAACAAAAGCTAAGCCCCCATGGTGGATACCTTGTTTTGGAACTTAACTCATTACAAGGGTCAAGCCACCCCCTTCACCATCCCACCGTGTGATCAACACTATCATATTACTGCTATCCACAATTCACAATGACTATATAATACCTATCTCTCAATAAAGAATATTATCTAGTTTTCAAATATTTCCCCCTTGTAACTCTGCTAAAACAGCACAGTTACAACACACATAATACACAATTATATCAAACATCAAACAGTGTAGTCCAAACTACAAAAAAATGACTTGGCATGTCAAGTGAAATGGATTGATGCTGTTCCATAGTATATCATAATCTAATCAGGATTCATATGAGGTACCAACAGAAGAACTAAAATGAAACAAAAATAGAGCAACCTAAAAGCAAGATTTCACAAACACAAACAAAACAAAGCCACACAAGATGTGTAGTATGACAGATCCAGGTCCAACCAGTCAAACTTGCTGTTACCTCCCTGTGACAAAGCTTTGAGGAGCTTTGTCGTAAATTGCGCTATTAATGCTATTTTGATTTGCCCTTCAAATATTTATAGTTGCAAAGATTTGACTGGTTTTGCCTTTGAGTTTTGAAATTCCTTGCCTTCTGCAAATGGGTCTGGTTCAATATCCACCCATTCCGGATTATTGTACCTGTCTGTGGTTGATCCTGGTATGACCTCATCCCAGGGTGACCCCCTCAGCCACTCTGTCTTCCTATTGAGTGACCCCTGCTTCTTGTCAACTATTTAAGTAGAATCATTACTCCTAATAAAGACAAGTTTATCCACATCTGTGTTGGCTTTTATAATATTCAAGCTTTTCCTGTCCTTTCTGCCAAAAGGACTTTTACATCTTGTTTTCCAGGAAATTAAGGTATGTGCCCTTAATTTTGCCCTGAAGGCTAACCCAGGGCTAGCTTTGAACCTCAAATCTTTTGTAATAAAGATTTCCTGCCGTGTCCTCCAGGATGTTGTCCCCTGGAGCCAAACACAACAAGCTTTGCCTCCAGGGAGGCAATTTTATGAGACAACACTTTATAGTCATCTTGCCAACAAGCCATAATTTCAAAACTCTTTTCCTCCCTATTTCTTAATGCCTCAACTTCAAAATTAGCTCTTTCCTTCACCTGTTGTAAAATTTCATCAAACCCTAACAGCAGGTTCCAGGAGTCCCAAGAATAAACTTGATTTCCTTGTGCTGGGGTTCCTTCTTTGGCAAAGCAGTCAGAATATAGTTCTTTAAAAGCCGCTTTCACTTCTACCAAAGATTCCTCAGGTGCTATTTTAGAGACCTCCAAACTTGCCCAAGCCTCCTCAAGTGAACTGATAGGAACTTCCTTCCTAGCAGCAGCAGTTTCTACACAAAGCACCCCAAATTTTGCTCTTGCAAATGATAGTAAAGAAGACATGATAATTTGTGAGATTAGGCTGATTGACCACAAATGATCAGGCTAATCATTGCACACAGATCTTTATCAGTTACACGCCGTATTATTACTAGGTCAATATTCTATTAAGTGTAGTAATTATACACTATATAATCATCAACATAGTATAATGAATATGGCAGTTATACGCCGTGTAATTGTTAGTTTATTATGATAGATGCAACAATTATACGCCGTATTATCACTGATTATCATTCCAATGTGTAGTGATTATACGCTGTATAATTGCTAGTTTATTAGAATTGATATGAATATTATACACTGTATAAACGTTAGCCAATATAGTGGTTATCATTGATTACACGCTGTGTAATCACTAAATCATCAACTGTATATTGCTCATATCATCCTGCTGGACGTTGTATCAACTCAGCCCCACACAGCCTGATGGGTGTATATGAATGTATCAAACAAGGGATGCATATATGTCAAGGAAATACCAAGTTTGGGTCAGCATTACACAGTGGATAATTCACGGGTTGATACTGGATCAAGTCTGCTATTATATGGCGTATAATCCCCAATTTGACATGTTGCATTAATAAGCAGAAGGCTTGTCATGTAAGGTCTTGTCCATAGTGGTGCAAGGTTATAAACCAGTGTGTGTAAGGCATTAGGATTCAGATTTAAAAGGTATAAAAAGGTTGGAACTGTCTGCAAAATAATCTTACATAAACCTGCTAAAAACCTATACTGAGTTATGAAAGGAGTGATTGAGTTTAAGAACCCTAAGCAAAGAAGATAAAATAAGGTGTTCAATAGTGAACAATTGGTAACTAAAGGAATGTCAATATTTGGATATTCTCCATCAGCAAATTGATACATATAACTGTTGAAAGATTCCTTAAGGGAAAACAATGGATACAACAAGCCTAAGGCTTGTTGTTTTACTAGTTCCATTTTTTCAAGAAAAGAAAAAGTTAAACTTTAAAATGAATTTAATAAAAATATATAAATCTTTAAAAATTAAGATCTCAAAGTTTAAAATTGGTAAAAGGATTGAAGAGTAGAAATCACTTAGAATTTTGGCTTAAAGTCTACTCTTCACAAGATCTTTATTTATAGACAGAGTATTTGCCAGTTGTTGAATGATAGCCCTGGGAAAAGCAGCCAAGAGCAGGGGCAACTGCGAGAAGTTGGGCAAAAAATCTGGAGGAAAAGGGGAGCTTAAAAGCCCAACAGAAGTTGCAGATCTGCAATGTTAAGCTGGAGAGCGGCAACAACGTAAGCAGGGAATTTGAAGGTAAGAATATGTGAAAATTATTCTACTTTAAAGCAGAAATATATAGCGGGATAAAATAGAAGACAACAACAACAACAATTTGAATGCAAATTGCAAAAGGAAAACAAGGTAATTAATTTTAAAATACTTATATATTGACTCTTAATTCAAAAACTTCAATATTAAAAAAATACTGAATCTTAAATCAATCAAAAATTAACAAATATAATAAATTTAAAGAGCCTGCCCTTTGGGGCAGAGCATGAAACGCCAGCCAGAAAATGATAACTGATTAAGCCCTACAAATGGAACACTAGAATTCTACCTTCCAATGTAGGAGGGCTGAACAGAGACAATTTCTAAGCATCAACTAAATACGGTGAAGTTTCACAGCGCAATGATAGGTGTGTAAGATACAGCCAATCAATAAATTACAGTAGGCTAGCTCAACAAGAGCGTAGGCTGTAGCTGAAGATCCATGTACACCTGCTAAGGCCAGTAGCAACACACATGCCAAGGACAGCCAATCAGGATGGGCGCAGCCAGCAAAGATGGACCTATTGCAAAGGTAGCCACTGAGAAATGTCTGAAAGGACAAGGACAAGGGTTGTTGCAGTATATAATAATACAGACACCTGAAAGGAAAGAAAACAAGTTCTTAGTTACACCTGGATAGATTGCAGCCGCTGGCTAGATTGTACTCCAGTTTCAATAAACGTAATTATCTTCAAATTTCTATTCTACTGTAGTGTGTGGTGCTCTTGCATAGGATTAGGTAGAGTACATTGGCAAGGCTAACATCTATCTGTAGCTTTGAACATACCAGCAATAACCCAAGTTGCTCAACATAATTAAAAAAGTTGAGGGGAAAGTGTCAAAATTGACAATATATCTTTATTAAAATTTAGCTGTTTTTGCTTATATGCCATTTGGGGCATATTTGGCTGAAAACCCCTCCAGTTCCTGAATCAACCTATGCTTTATCTCATGTGTTCTATGACATTTGAGTCATCCAAACCTAGATCTTTACCTAAAAGATCACTGATAATTCTCAACCTATGAGAACAAACCTACAATAGGAAGAAGTTGCCTGACTCCATTCATCCCAATGTACCAATCCAGCATGAAGCTTTCCCAGCTCCTGGCGCCAAAACCCTGTGTATTACACATCCCAAAACCCAGCTATTAATGTTCCAACTGGGAACCAGCTGATCAAACCTGAATTCCTAGACATCATTACCTTTATCCATTTATTGTTACATTTAATGGTTTTCTTGTGTTTTAAAAACCCGTTAAAACGCTCTGACACTCAAACAAGACACCACCAGGTGTTTTTAAACCCAAATTGGGGGTTTACCTATGGTTAACCTTAACCATACTTCTTGACCCAGTCAAAGCAATTAACCAATATAATTAAATCCTCATTAATTATATTCCCATGTATCTATTAATTAATCTTCCTGATTAATTAAATTGTTTTTGAGACACCTAGTCTCCAAGATTGATTCATCCAATCTTGCCTTCTGTTCTTTTATTGAATATAGATACTAAGTTTTCAGGAATCTTTGTCTGAAGAATTCCAGCCAAACCTATCTACATAAAACAAACAGCAAAAACAGAGCAACTTTATATCTCGGAGTATTTATTTGGCTAAATACTTAACAGTGACTGTCGTATGGTCACATGTAGTATGTAAGACTGAAATAGAAAATTAACAGTTTAGCAGCCAATCAACAGATATCTAATTTAGGGACAGAGGATTTTTTCATTTTTATGGCTTCTGATATGTGTAAAATGGTTTTGAGAACTTTCTAAATCTGAACTTGTGATTACAATAAGAATAAATCATAAAAGTTTAAACTTATACTTTTAGTTACTTTATACTAGGTTTTTTTACAATGCTTATCAACAACAACAACATTTTGATGGCACCAGCAAACAAGACAGCATCAGCCAAGGAAGCTTCTGTGGAGGTGAGGCTCAGAATGTGGAGGCACTGGTTTACACCCAGGTCTTTGATGTGAGTAACAAGGAAGCTGACCTGTACTTGACCTCTGACCCCTATGGCTTTGACTTGTTTGAGAGTCACTTAGCGTCTAGCTTTGCCCCTGTCCCCTTACCCACCCCTTCAAAAGCTGTCAACCAACCAGCCAATCAGAATATCAACCCTGATTTAAAACAACTTCCCACCACCAGCTAACCTGCCCCCTACAGCCAATCAGGCTTCAGCTCCCGCAGCCCAGTGACCCAAATGCAGAATAATCACTGCCTAAATTTTCCAAGAAATTGTGGCATTCAACCAGTGTGGCCTGACCTGGGACCAAAAATCCACCCAATTAAAAATTACCCAGGCCATTATCATGCAGGAATTGAAAAACCTGATGAACAAGGAGAACATGATTAGGACAGCCAAGAAGGAGAAGAAGGCCCAGAGTCCCAGATCAACAAGGAATATCTGGTTATGCTTGATATCCTGCAGAAGGACCCCAAGATTCCTTTTACTCAGGTCCAGAAGCAACTTTTGCACCATGGCATTTGGGTTTTTGAACGCATGGTTCAGCTCTGGATGTACGGAAAAGTGGTCTTGGTCTTGGTGTTGATCAATTTCAGCAGGGACCAATGGGATGATAGTGAGGATTTATCATATGTTCCTGCCATTGAATCCACTCTTGTCCAATGCTTGACAAGTTTGTCTAATGACATAATGTTCATCTCATATTACAAATTTTCTGTTGCTTTTGAAATTTTCAGGAAGCAAGAAAAAGCCACTAAGACCAATGAAAGGAAGAAGGTCAAGAAGGGGACATTTATTGGTGTGTTTTTGGCTGTTTTTGTCAAGAGTTTTGTCTATTACTGGACAAACCCTAATTACACCAAGGGCTATAAGTATAGCCATATCCTCAGTGAATTAATGGACTCTTGTGATAGATTGAATTCCTCCTATTGGGTTTCCTTGAGCCACCAGATGGAGGATAGCCCCACTGTCCTTGAGTCAATCCAAGGACCCAGGCATCAGTCCTCAGTCTACCTAGCCAACTAAGACAACATTCATCTAGCGTTTTTTGTTATTTAATATTGAGGAAACAGTCTGAAGGCACCATCCACAGGCATTTAACAATCTTTATCTTTGTTGCAGCCCATACCAGAGTCTGGCTAGACTTCCACAGAGGAGGTGGGCCTAGCCTGAAAGGCTATGTACACAATTGATGCAATCCTGACAATATAATTCTCAGAAGTAGCCAGGGTACGCCAACTTTCAGTATGGGGAAAGACCTGATTGGCCAGCCCTAATACTGTAATGTATACAAATCCCAACTTAATGAAGTCTTGGGCAGGAGGGCGCTGGGCAAGGAGGGAGTGGAGGGGATCTCTTTAATGATAGTTGGAATTGGGCCTCTAGAATGACCAGGAGGAAGATCCAGGTGGTGAGGGAGGAAGAACTCCAAGTCAATACACAAGGTGGCATAACCAGGTGGACAAGAGCAGAGCCAGGAGGGAAAGAGTAGGCAGGGGCGTATTGTGTAGTAGATTCACAAAGAGATGTAAACATAATGATTATATTGGTGAAAAAATAGATAATTTCTGCAATAAAATAATGGGTTCTGGGCATAAAGTTGTTTATTTTAATATGTCAACAATGAGAAAGGCTTCTCCTCCTCACTACTTATACTTAATGAGGAATACTTAGCCTTTTGTGTCACCAGAGGTCTGGTGGCATAATTTTCAGTGATACTTGCAAAACACTTTGTAAATTGTGCACTGGGACCTGGGGAGAGAAGAGCATTGGCTGTTTCTTCATGGTCATGGGTTTGGCTGCAGCATACCAAGGTGCCACAGCTATTATTAGAACCTGCAAGCATTTGGTTGCCCAACTGAGAAGCCAGGCAAGTGCTGGTACAATCTAACATTTCCTGACAGTAAGAAAACCTGATTTGTTGTTTATCCTTGATTCCAGAGTTTTGAGGCACATGGACTTTTCAAATTCCTGGCCATTTGCGGGCACAAGGAGGGGGTTTTCCTTCTGGAAAGACAGTTGGTAGCGTTTTCCACATAGTTGGTTGTACTATCCCCAGAGAGGCTAGTTGATTGTCTAGGGCTTTCTGCGCCCTGAAAATCTTGGTGTCCTTGACCAAGATGCTCTCTTTGGTCAGCAGATGGTGGCTGACTTGTTTGCCCAAATTTTCTTTCACATGAACATGGGCAACCAATCACAGAAGGACAAGTGCCTCCCCTGTGCCACAGCTGTCTACCAGCCAATTGAGACAATGATAGACAAGTAATATAACAAGCAATATATGGCGTCCAACACAATTAATTCAATTGGTTCAAACCCTGTCACCATCAACCCTCTCTTGTCAGCCCCATACATCCAGTTCCAGACCTCCCAGGCAAGCACCACCTCCATGTCTTCATTCCTGCACTATTCTGCCTCATATGTATCACTCCTTCTGTATCAAATAAACTTCTTGCTGCCAAACATTTTTTATTTATATTATTTTTATCCAGAATTCCAATTGTTTTTCTTTGTTTTTAGTTTGTTGTTTTCTTTATGCTCAGCTTATTTCTATAAAATAATATATTTTATTATGTTGTGCATCTAAATCCGGACCAGATCTATTTTTAGCTCTTTAAACAGCCTCTTATGAAAAGAAATAACAATAATTTAGCTGATCACCAAATTGTTGTTAATTCTTTTCATAGGGGGCTGTTTAATGAGCTAAAAAAATACAGCAATCATGGAAGCATGGCAAAGCACAAAGCAAACAACACATATTGAGATAATCTTAAAAGCATATACACAATGTATAAAAGGATATGATATTGTAGTAAATGGGAAAACAAACAAGGATAAACAAAGAGGCAATCATATCAGAATAACATAGCCATTATTGAGATGAAAGGTATAAAAACATATTGAAAGGTTAGTAAAAAATTAATGAGAGAATTAGAGAAGCTGCTAAAGGACCCCAACTCAGCAATTGCTGAGATCAAAGACATTGACAAAAATATTAAGGCCAAAGTGAGGACTGTCATCCTGACAGGCAACAAGATCAATAATGTGCCAGCCAAGATGCCTAACACATCCAGAAAGACAATTGTGCGTCTTCTAAATGTACAGAAGAATGTGGAAGAGGGCTTAAAGTTCAAGGTGTACACACTTTCTGCGCCATCTTTTTGGGTAGATGACCCTGAGATGTATATTTATCTCAAGCCAGAAAAGCGGGCCCAGAAGGAGGAGACCAAGATGCCTGTTATTGCAATGTGCTAATATGTGATGGATTTAATGGACATTAGGTTCAAAGTCAGATCCAGAATTTAATTACACATTAGGCAATCACTCAACCAATCAATCAAGAACTAGTGGATTCCAGAGCATTCTGGATTTGAGTAGAATTCTCTTGGCAATTGAATATTTTAAAGGTTGCAAATAGGGGCAACAAACTAAGAAGTCAATTCCAGAATTGAAGTTCATACCTGGCACTCAAGACTTGAAGCCTAAATGGAGGCAACATCAACAATTCAACCAATTGGTTGATCTATACTTCCAGGTGTGAAATCAATAGCCAATATTGGTATTGATGCCAAGCCTGGTCTATTTTCCCAGGTTTCCATCCCATCAATTCTCCCTCTCCCAATTTCCCACCCTACTATATATAATTGGTGAATATACTAAATAAAGACAAGTTTTTACCCCCATTTATTGTTCAGTCCTACTTTGGGTTTACTACCCTGTTTTCAGGTATAGTAGTCAAACAATTACCAGGGCTAATTATTGCTAGCTTAAACCAACAGTCTGCACTTACCTCACCTGCAAAACTGGTAGCACTGAGGATGACCCGCCTGGCTAAAGCCCCTGGAAAGGAGGAATGCAAGGAAGGTACTAAAAAGGGATTAATAAAAATCCATAAATGCTTGACTGTTTTTTTAGAGATTATTGATGGAGGAGTCTATCAATTACTGGTCCTGTATGTCCTGGCAACATTCTACGCCAACTATGTTACTCATGTGACAAGGCAGCTATATTTGCCACTGCCTGTTGTGCATAAGCTTGAAGATAGAATCCATGGTACCTTCTCAATGTCCAGGAAAGCACTTGTATCTCTAACCCACAATAATGGGGCATCTGAGTGGTCAGTTGCAGCCTTCAAGGATACCCAAATGGCCTGGTTGAATCCAGTGACCCTTGGTGGAGTTTACTGTGTAAACTCCATAGAGCTTGTTTGGGATGTCCTGGTGATGCTCCCATTCAAGAATATACTAGAGATGTGGCAGACCCATGTGGTGCTCACTTTTTCTTTACAGTGGAGCACATCCTCTCCTATCTGATGGAGAACTTCAGAAATGCAGTCTTAAATTGGCTGTTGTGTTAGCAACAGCCGTCAAGAAAACTAAAATCCTCCTGACTTTTGGCTGGGCTAGCCTGGAGTGGAGACAAGACAATAGTCTTGACAGTCATGGAAACCACATTTTCTAAAACCAAAAATGAGAAGAAGATCAATGTGGTATACAACAAACTATGTGAGTTCACTGACGCCTTTTCTGGGCAAAGGCTTACCTGATGGTTTACCTGGGGTTCCTGTTCTGCTTTGGAATGGGCACAAACGTTAAGGACTTGTATGGAGTCCTACTTGGGATTGAAAAGGCCAGGCTCTCCTTGGACAGCAAGAAGATCCCCCGGGATACAACTCAGTGGATCACATTATATAGGACACCCTGGTCCTGGCTGGTATTTATGGGTTTGCAGCCCCGCCAGAAAAGCTGCCCCTTCACTCCCACCTCACAATACTCCCATTTAAAAGCCACTGGGAATATTTAAATCAAAGTTTATTAACTGTTTACAGTATGGCAGTGGAGGTTATGCACCATCTCTATTGTCAGGTGATTTCACATAGGCATACCCACTATAGATGTACCTAAATAAAACTCTTTCTCTATAATATATTACATTTTTGTTTTTACACTTCTCTTAATAAATATTATTTTAAATAACTTTCATTTTAGCAAACTATTACTATGACAAAAAAATCTTACAGAAGGTCTTTATGCATGTGTAATACTATCTATTATTAAAAATCACAAACATCTCAAGAGCTTTATCTTTAACATTTTTTAATTTAATTTTTATATTTGCTTGATGGATTGAAATTTTCATATAATTACCATAATTTGGTATTAAGTGTTTGGGATTGTCACAACAGAATACAATAAGATAAATTAATTTGAAATACAAAAATTAAGTATCTGTATCAATTATGCTGCTTTATGTGATTGCAGGATTGGGAAAATCAAATATAAAATGATCATCTATAGATACAGTAGTTTTAAAAGCTATGGCAACAAGCAAAAATTCTTCAGATTTAAACAAAATGATTTCAGATTTAAACAAAATCCAAGTTGCGTGAGATTCAGGATTCAATTAATTTAAATATCTTTGTTTAATAAATGAACTGTCAAACCACAAACAAAATTTCACTAACCCATCATACA
>QTSX02005381.1:0-27750 GCA_014839935.2 Entomophthora muscae
TTTGTCTGTGGGGTTCCTGGTCACCAGTCCCCAAAGTGTGTCCTGGGTTGTAGCCAGGGACTGGCTTGGAGGAGTCGTCATTCTCCAACCATGGTGAATGGTTGGTGAAGAGCTTATACTTGGCTTGCATAAGGGCAAACTCCTCCAGTACCTTCCCAATTACTAAGCAAGCCTCTCCACTGTACACTTGTACTTCAGCAGGCGCCAGCCCTTCTGTAGGCTGATACTAATCCTGTAATAGTCTTGCAAACTCTCCCCCAATGAACTCTCTTCCTCTATTTGTCATTTCCAAATGCCCCGTCACCTTCTCCTACTCCTCCTGGGAAGATTTACTAGAGGCAAACTTCCTGCACCCTAGGAGATAGGATTCCTCATCCTCTGGGCTATGATAGAAAATATGGGGTAATTGACTCATGGGACTTATATTCTCTCTTTACACTGGAAATTTAGATAGGGGTCGTAATAGGTGCTTTATTTACAGTCAGAAGGAAGATTCCCGTAGAAGCCTTCTGATATATGGCCTTGGGATAGGGAGTAATAAATGTTTGGTGCCAATACTTGGAGTCCTTCAGCAATCTCTTGGACTCCTTGTACTTGGTCTTGGGCTCCTGCTCCTTGGTCTTGGGCTCCTGCACCTTAGTTATGGGCTTCTGTGTTCTAATCTTATTCTCCTGCAGTCCATCCCGGCTCTGGATTCCTATCCTTGGTCTTTTGCTTCTTCTGTAGCTTTTGTGGCCTTTGTAATCCACTTGATCTAGTCCCTGAAGAGTCTCAGATAACTCTCCCTTTTATAGCCCCTTGTTTCAGACCAAAATCCTCTCTTAGAACTCTGGTTCTTCAAAGCTTAAACTATCCTGTTTTTCTTCTTCTCTAATATATTAAACCTTTAAACTTACTTCAGCCAATGAAATCCCTGAATTTTCTGCTTCTGCTCCTCATTTTTTAGGCTTTAACTCTTAAGTTAAAGCCCTTAAAACACTGATTAAATAAACTTTGGCTTGCAGCCAATCATACACCTCAATTCAACGGTTTCACCAAAAAGGTTTCCCTGGATGACCCGTCCTTGACCCTGGTTCAAACCCAAGGCTTTCTTGCTCCAGGTAAACAACTGCTCCGCGTTTCAAACGGTTTTACCGTAATTCCTGTCATGTTTCCCCGGCAAATCTTGAGCGCTTCCACATATGTTTTACTTAGGCAAATTTTGACCCTTCAATTTTTCAACGTTTCCCTGTGTTTCTCCATGTTTCCCTCAACAATTTTGCACCTTTGAACCTGCCTGCTGCTTGTCCTTTTGCCTTTCCTAGTTGTTCTAGGCAAAACTTGCTCTTTCTCCTTTTCAATTTCTCTGTTCTTCTTCCAGCTTCTTTCTGGCCTATTTCCTCTTCAATCCCTCTTTTAAAAATAACATATAGTTCTAACAAACTATAGGTTATTTTTCCTTCTCTTTCTTTTTATTTATTTGATTTTTAATCCTTTTTTAATCATAAACAGGCAGTATTTAATTATTCTTTAACTGCTTCTTTTTATCCATATTTCCTCTCAAAAGTCACTAAAATCAGCTCTTCCTCTGCATCTAGTCTGGCTAGTTCATCCTCTCAGCTCT
The DNA here is from genome assembly GCA_014839935.2 of Entomophthora muscae. NCBI lineage: Eukaryota > Fungi > Entomophthoromycota > Entomophthoromycetes > Entomophthorales > Entomophthoraceae > Entomophthora > Entomophthora muscae. The sequence goes on from QTSX02005381.1 coordinate 1,604, forward strand.
TCAGTTCTTCAGCACTAACTTCTGGTCCTCTGGCTATCCTTCATTATGATCAGCTAATCCTGCATCATAATCTTCTTGTCCTTCAGCTTATCCCTAACCAGTTCCTCACCAAATCCTCACTAGGAACCTCCTTTGTTTCTTCTACACACTGAACCATACTGGTTCATTCCATTCAATATGAATTAACAGTCCATCAACTAGCCTTCACTGTGACCAAACAGTCCCTCTTGCTATTTTTCTCTTTTAATTCCGTGAACCACCTTAGTTCTTTATCTCAGCCCCCATTACCAGAACTTGTAGACCCAGGCATGAGTCTACATTGAACTGGTGTTTGACTGGGCCCTGGCAAGTGACAATCCACTTAGGCCATTCAACCATAGATCAATGTCCATGTGTTGTCTTTACTCACCCAAGTGATTAAGTCTGGGCTTTCAGTTGCAGAGTAATCAGCTCTACTTCCCAGCGGCCTGATCACACCAAGTTCTGCAGCTTTGTTCCCCAAGCAAGCCGCCTTGGTGACATCTCTGAGCAAATCTACACCCTCCAATGCTCACCTTGCGTTTCCACAAAGCTCCCATAGGGGCATAAACAAGGACACCCTACCAGTCTGTTAGGTAGGGTGCTTGCTCACAGACCTCCCGTAAGTGTATTAGGGTATGTTGAGCCCTCCGAGCTCTTCCCCTCCCTGGCAGCCTGTGTTACCCGCCAGGGGTCCAAAACCTACTCCCCCCCAGACAGACAAAGTTCCCTGCTTGCTATTTCAGTCTTCACCCTCCTGCAGCCACAGTTCCCTGCTAGGTGAAGCACTATAGCCCAAAGCAGCCAATATCTTCTGCTGGATGGAGGCAACATCTGCCCCTGGTAGTCCTTTGTTACCTACCAGCCAGGCCTTACTTACCCTAGTAGACCATGTTACCTACTAGGCTCACCTTACTTCCTCTAGTAGACCATGTTACCTACTAGGCTCCCCCTACTTACCCCTAGCAGCCCTATGTTACCTACTAGTTTACATCATCACCAGCTAACCACACATTGTCACTCTTCAGCATATCATCTTTATTTGAAGCCAAATCAACGCTTGCCTGCAAAACAGCACACATGTGGATCACCACACTGTTCTTTCTTGGGGGAATTTTGTTTTAGGTAGTTTGTAAACCTACTGCTGCTACCACTGTTGCAACTGAACCAATGAGAATCCAGTATTTGGAATTGAGGAAGACAACAGTCCAATAGAAAGGACAGAATAATAAGAATAAGGTATTGTTTATTGTAGAACATTCTGATTAATATACTATATGGGGAAAGCCACAAGGCCACAAGGGGGTGGCACAGTGGGAAGTTCCATGTAAGGTTGGAAGCCGAGGAATAACTTGTGTGGAGATCAGCAGGTCAAATTATTAGTGCTCCTAATTAGGATGAAGTACCTGCCATTTGATACTGCCATCAGATTAATCCATAACATTAGACACATCAAGGGGCAACTAATTGGGCGCCTCCTGTGTATTGTAAGATATGTTAGCAGGCAATTCTGGAAACTTGGTTGCAACAACATTTCAATACTTGTATTGAAAACCTGGGAATTGAAACCCAGGTCTCAGGGAAAGCCTTATGTTGACCAGAGTGGACAGGAAACTGCCCAACTGCCAGTTGGGTCAAAACCTGGACCACTAGAAATAGATGACCCCAAACAGGGGGAACAGAAACCTTCCAAGTGTCAATACTGGAGGTTCAAAATAAACATTGGAGACCCTGGAATTGAACCCCAACCCTCCAAAAACTACTTGAGTCACACAAAGTGGACAGGAACCCGCCAACTTGTTAATTTGCAAACCCAAGTTGATGAGTTACTCTGAGACCCTCCAGTTTCCTAAGGACAATTCCCCAAATGGTCACCAGATTGCTGCCAACCTTGAACCACCAAAGATCCAGAACTATGCAGAGGTTGTAGCTTGCCTTAAGGAGGTTAAAACAAAACCTACTGTTAACTCTGCCAATGACCACCAGCAGCTACCAGTCTTCCGTCCAGAATGGGTAGTTTAATTGAACTACTCAGGTGACGTGGTGAACAGTAGTGGCGGAACAAAGCATTGCCACTTCTATTCATCAGAGCAAGCACAACTAGGATCTGCCACCCGCAAAACCAGAAGCCAAGGACCAAGGCCTGCCAGTGAACTGTCCCCAGACCTGAAGTCTGCAAAAATCAAAGAGGAAAAACCACCTGGTATAAGAACCCTGGTGGTATGGTAATGACCACATTGTCATTTTTGACAATAAAGTTTTATGAACCTTTGGTTCAAACAAATCTTACCTTATCTAGTCTTAGTGATCTTCCATCTTAACTCTGGCCAAGTAGACCATCAGGCAACTGCCCCCTCTGGAGACCAACCTGCCAACCCTCCCCAGGCACTATACCGTCCCCCAGGAGCCCCCTTTGGACCTGTGCATTTTATCAAATACCCGCCCAACCCCGCCTATGCGGAGTACAACTTGGAGACCATCCTCATTGCTGATCCCTTGGCAAGGACTAGAGAAACTGAATACATAGGTTGTGAAGGAAAAAGGATTGAGGTGCTGCCCTTATTTTTCAAAGACAAGTACAATTATCTGCCTGCCTACTTTGTCCCCATGACTCCGCCCTTAACCCTGCAACCTGATCACCCAATGGAACCCCCCCCCACTGCTGCCAATACTACATCCACCCAACTGTTTGGAGTACTCTACATTACTTTGATGGGAATGATAGAGACTATGGTGCCCAATTCAGGACCCTGGTCTTTGCTTGGGCAATCTGTATCCTATATTATCAAGTTAGCACCCATCCTATGGTGGGCATTACCCTCTGGCCTGGCTGTATTCTGTCCCGAGCCAACCAATGCCTCTACCTATGCCTGGCTTCCTGACAGTAAGCTTCAAAAAATATATATAATGTTAACTGTGTTAGCATAGTAGATCAAGGATATTTAAGGTAACCATATTTTTTTAAATTTGAAGCTAACTTTAGATTATAAAAGTAACTAAATTTTTTTTAAAAAACCAATTCATTTCAAAATTCAACTTGATTCTGCATTTCAGGTAACCTTTTTGAATAAACTACTAATCTTCAAATCCTTTTAGATGGAATTGGTCCACAGCAGATCAAGGTTAGGTAAGCTTTTTTTCTTCAGATTTACTAACCTAGATTAAGAAAACCCAAATTTTTGCCCTGAAGTAAAACATGGGCATGGTAAGCAATGTTTTGAATCACTAATATTTTTTAACCAAGCTGCATTTTGGGTAACTATTTTTAAAAAAAATCACTAACCTTCAAGTCTTTTAGACTTAGCCTACAGCAGATCTTGGGGTGGTAAGTTTTTCACTAAATTACCAGCCTAGATTTAAAAGGCCAAACTTTTACCCTGAAGCCAATCTTGGGCTGGGTAAGTTTTTCTCTAATCACTAACCTTTTTTTATAAAAATCTTTTTACCAGCATCAGATCTTGGATTAGATAAGACTTTTAACTGCCAGATTCTAACCTAAATTTCAAAAAGCCTTGATCATTGCCACAAGCAGATTCTAGGCTGGGTAAGTTTTTATTGAGAGCAAGAAATATTTATTACCAATATTTTTGTTGACTGATTTTAAATCTTTTTTGTTCCAAATGACACTATTATTATATGTTGGGGATTAACCAGTAATTAAATATCATATATTATTAAAAAATACTTTATAATCTATATCTTTATCCTTTTTTGTATTTTTTAATTTGTCTAAAGCTTTAAAATCCCTACTTTTTAAGCTACCTTAAAATTTTTACTGCCAGAACAACATAGATCAAAGAACTTTTTGAATTATTTATGTATAGCTTTTTTATATGATGTTAAGTTCAAAGAAAGTTTTGAATTAATTTTTAATCCACCAAGCTTGCTTATATTAGCCTTTAATATATAGAAGCTCTAAACACAAGGCAATGATTGAATAAAGGAATATAAATTTAGAAACTTTACCATGGCTCTTAAGTGGTAAAAGATAATAAAAATAAACATTCAAAAATACCTATGAAAATAGGTTGATAGCTTATTTATAAATCATTCACCTATACTTCTCTATAAAGGTTGCAAAAACACTAAATATATCCTTTTATTATGGAAAACTCTAACTTTGTGTGCCACTGAACCATCTTTTAACAAATAAAATAATGAAATTAAAAAACTTGCTAAACTACCAAAAACAAATTCTGCTAGGAAACAAGAAAAAGATAACTTGAAAGCTTTGCAAGAATGGGGTTGAGATAGTACAGCTGTTTTCTTTTGGTAGCCTGCAAACTACTGAACTTTATATACTCGTCAATTTCTAATATTATTTCATTGACTAAATCTAAATAATTGCTACCAAGAAACCATAAGGGTGCCCACATCTTTATACAGCTTTTTACCAGGTATGAGACCAGCAACACATACTAGCAGGCTGCCATCACCCATGGGGTTTCACTAAAAAGATTTATGATAAAAATTGTTAAAATACTAAAATTAAAGTCCAAAAAAATAACTTGACACCTATTTTTAATCATAGTTTTTACTAGCTATGGACTAGAAACATATACTAGCAGGCTGTTGTAAAAGAGTGAAGCTGAGCAAAACACAGCTTTGCTCTTTTGGCAGCCTGCCTGCACATTTTTCCTTTTACCAGATATAGACTAGAAATACATACCAGCAGCCAGCCATCATTAAACGCTTTTTAACAGCTACAGACTAGAAACATGTACCAGCGGGCTGCTGTAAATGAGTGACACTGAGTGTAGCACAACTTTGCTTTTTTAGCAGCCAGCCTACACATCTTTTCTTTTATCAGCTATAACTGGAAACACATACTAGCGGGCTGTTGTAAAAGAGTGAAGCTGAGCATAGCACAGCTTTGCTCTTTTGGCAGCCAGCCTGACACACCTTTCCTTTTACCAACTAGAGTATAAGATAAAGATTTTAGAAGGCCACAGATTTAAAAAAGACAAAAAAAGGTTTTCAGCTAGGATACCTAGACACGTACCCAGGTGGGATGCCGTAAAAGGGCAAAGCGGGCATAGCTCAGCTTTGTTCTTTTGGCATCCCACCCGCCACACCACGCTTGTAGCCCTAACTGATTTGGTCGAATTCATCAAATTTGCCATTAACGCTATCACACTGGAAGCTCCAACTATGGGTATGGTCCAATGAATAGTGATTACACTACACGACTGAGAATTTTTTATGTTTTGTCGTCATTGGAATACATAATTTAAAAGGATTAATTAGATAATTACTACACCTGGATCAGCCAAGATAATTGGCCAACGAATTCAGGCAACATTACCAAAGTAATAATCTATAAAAGGCTGTTATATGATATATTACCATTTGAAATTACTTTGAAGCTTAGCTGAAAAAGCTTCCAGAATAAGGTAATTGTAGTTTAAATTTAATCAAACCAAATCTATATGAATCAAGCCGTTGATAGCTAACTTGATGTACGTAATTTTCTACACTCTTCATGCTTGGCCTTTAGTTCAGAAGATATAGGATCAAAGTGGGGAGGGCTGTGTTCCCATTGTTGATATGCACGTTGTCTGATGGTATCGAAAGAATCAAAAGCACCGTCCACCGGACCTTTGTCATAAATAACACGGAGTAGATTTTTCAGTATCCATTTCAATAGAATCGTCAGGTTGGGGGTATACACAAGGAAGCTGCTTATCAATAAAGATATTACGTTTAGAATACCTGATGCGTGGGTTCAAGCTTTACATAGAACTTTCCAGGCAAAGATGCCTTTCCTGGGTTGGTTTTAGGGTCTTTGCATATTGAATGATGAATGCCATCCATACCCAAGCGATAACTTAGCTTTGTAGCAAAACTCATTGTGTCTCTATCAACGCGCTTCTCGTGTTAGTAAAACATATAAGAGCTATTTACTTGAAGTAAAGCTGCACCCATGCCAAAAGTAACATTTTGGGCTGAAAATCCTGCTTCTAAAACAGCACTAATAATATTTTTTATGATTTCCTGATCAATTCCGTCGCCTTGAATAACGCCACATCCTTTAAGAACCTATACGTGAGCGTAATTAAAATACGGTTGTACCTTGAATCCCTTTTGATTCACAGAAGATCCAAAAACTTTATCTGCGGCCGCAAGAGCCTTTAAAACGGTATCAACAGGATCGCCGGAATCGGGACGAAGTATAATGATCCCGCCCTTTTCAAGCTTCATGGAAGCAATCTGAGGGAGTAAAGAAGAGAGAGCGTGATCATAGTCGTAGCTGTCCAGGACGCAAGCATAAGTTCCTGAGCCATATTCATCAATCAAGCGAACCATAGCTTCCTAAAGGAATTGAAAAGACCTTAGAACATATAAAGTAGCCATAAAATTTAAATAAAACATACCATTTCAGTGGGATAGGCTGTCATGACTGAATGTTCAGTTCCAGGAACACACGTGGCTACAGGTTTGCCTTCATTCCAGTACTTTTGAACATAATAGCCTGCAGGCATGGTGCTAGAGCCCTCGAAGCTAACCAGATGAGCTGAACCGCCTTGAATAGCTTGCTCTATTGAAGTACACCCTCTTAAACCAAAATCACGAAGCTTTTTAATGGGGTGATCAGCACCCTCGTCTACTGAAGCATCAAATGCTACTTGAATAGTGTCACGACACCTCCGTGAAAGGGTGGCCACTGTGGTAGGATACCATATTAGGCTAAGAAGAGATTCTAAAAATGTTACTAAAGCGGCGTAGGGCTCTTCGGCAGTTATGGTAAACACAGGTGTGCCGGGATAGACTACAGTCCCTTCAGGCAAAGCTCTTAAAGTGACAGGGAAGTACCCGTCGTTTTCTTCGATAAAGCGCTTGAAGAGAGAATTATCAAAAGGAAAGGGGGAGAAGTTGGAATTATGAGTGCTAAAAAAGGCTTCGCTCAAAGCCAAATCTTCTAAAGTCCAGCGTCTGTTAAGATACTCTTCAATAAGATATCGCATGCCATAAAACAGTATCCGGGAGTCCTTAGGGTCTCTCCTGAAGGATGCACGGAATGCTCCATACGCCGACATTGCGCGGGAGGGAGGATACAAGGCGGCATGAGACAGCTTGTAAGAGTCTGTTAATACAAACGGGGGAAGACGACTTGTCATTATAACGCTGTATTATTTTATGATATTTTCTTTAAATATATACACTCTACATGCCAAGTTTGTATATCCACTACAGTATCAAGTATTTCCTATTCCAAGCTTGTCCACCGTGGTATCCACCGTGGTACCCTTACTCTATTGGCTTTCAGTTAATCTACTTCGTTAGTGTTCACAACAGATCCCTGCCTTATCAGGCCCTTTCCCCATCTTCCAACCACCTGGCTAATATATGCATACAATTAATAATGATGATATACCCAACTCTCAAGGTTGAAATAACTGAAGATACTTTTAGTCTCAAATGGCTACACCTTGCCTGACTTAAAAGACGTGTGATAGAAAAGGGGTAATTTAAAGATGCAGGTATAAATATTTAGCTTAATATATCAGAGTTAGTTCCTCCTAAAATAGTAGCAGCAAACTAGATATTTTGATTTTAATACCGTCGTCAACACTGAACTATCCTGCCAATTTCTTTGGACCTTTATAACCCCAATTTTTTTAGGGAACAAAAATTTTATCAAAGTTCTGAGGTGGCTCTTTATTAGGGCTGCTTCAGCCAAGCCCTGGGCAACTGCGGCCAGCTTCTGGCTCTGGGTCACTCGCTTCAAAGATTTATTTTATAATGATCAATATACTAAAATTCCGTTTTAGCTCTAGCGGCCAATAGCCGAATTATAGCCGGGGCTGAGCCAAAGCATCCCAACTCTTTATTCCCCCAAAGCAAGCACTCAGAGCGGCAATTAATCAAATCGGTGATAAGCTTTGGCTACATGGTAGGGTATGGCATCTCGAAATACGCCATCTCGATTTACTCTATCTCAAAAGTAATAGTAAATATGCCATCTTGAATTACGGCATCACAATTAAGAAATACACTATCTCAAATGGCATCTACGCTGGATGCTAAAAAACATATAAAAGATTAAAAATAAACTCCAACTAGACAAAAACGCATCATGTTTCCAAATCTGCAATAAAATATGGGGTTAACTAGTTGCAACAAGGCTGCATAAAGCTCAAAAGTCAAAATGTACCCAAAAACAACCATTTTCATTTATTATGACTATGATCTATACTTTATAATAAGCATATAATAGTCCCAAATACTAAAGAAAAGCCAAATAATAATAAAACTTAAAGAGAAATAAAATCTGAGAAGAAAGGGTTTATTGCAAATAGGCACAAACATTGGTTGAAAGAGCAACAGAGATAGCTTGGAGATGCTCAAGCTTTCTATCCTTAGGATAGTAGGCAAGGACCACTGTGCTGATCTCAGTATATTTCTTTACTGCCTTATTCTGTTTGGGGGGATCTCCCTTGGTCTTCATGCCAGTCTTGAAGAGGCGGGCAGAGATAGCCTGCTGGGTTTTTAAGTGAATGAGGATCTTGTTGAATTTGGGCTTCTTAACTCAGACTCTTGTTGCAAACTGGCTAAACCACCCTTCAGGAAAGAGATGGTCTTGATGGTGCTGTCTTTTAATTGCTTGAAGCAGTTTCACTGGATTGATTCACTACCTTTTTGGATGTGGTGTGCTCCCTGAAAGATACCAACCCATTGAGTTTTGAAATACTTAATAAAAAGCGTGAAGGCTACCTGGTTGGCAATAATATAGGGATGGCAGAGGAGGGCATTATAGAAGGCATTTAGCTTTCTTTTTTTCTAACTAGGGCAAGGGCAGGAAAGTAGTTGAAGACATCTTTACCCTCTTTGGTGCCTTCTGTATTGATGAGCTCATGCAGATCTGAGCATTTCTGAAGCCGGCGGCAGAGTGCCTGGCAGAAGTGAAAACAACATCCCTGGGAGAGCTCTTGAAGACTTGGATAAAAGCATTGACCTGAGCCTGCTCAAAATCAACTACCAGATATTCATGGTAGGGCAGGCTTTCTGACTGCTTATTGTTTGGGGTGGCTTTCTCTTCCTGTGACTGGGCCTTTTTTGTGCCCTCCAGTCTCCTTGAGCTCTTCTTCCAAGGTAGGGATGATTTCATCAAGCTTGTTCTTTAAGATAGTGAGAGCACTGACATATGTGTCCTTATTCTTTTTGGGAAGGAAATAAAACACCAAGGGAAGAAAAAAATTGCCCACCTGCCCATGGATATTCTAAAGCTGGCTGAAGAGCTTTGGACAGGTGAAAAAAGTACCATCTGCAATCCAGGTCTTGCACTTGAGGAGGTTGCATAAATTTTGAGAGGTAGCAAAACAGATGGTAGGCACTTGTGCGTTTGGGCTGTCATCATGAAGAAGGAATTGAGGTTTATGGCAGGATAGCTTCTGCTCTTCAGTTAAGATTAACTGGTCAATGGATGTTGCATTGACGCCTTCAGTGCTCAGAGCATACCTCTGATCAGTGAGGTATCTCTGTAATTTTGAGGCATCATCAACAGAGGCAAGTTGGGAGTGATTAAAATTAATAAGGGCATTGTTCACAACCTCAGTAGAGGTTTTGTCCCTTGTGATGGGGATCACTTGCCAAAGAAACCTGCAGATGAGTTGATAGAGGGGATCAAATGGCTCACTGCAGTTGTGGCCTACAGTTAATGCCTTGAACCTAGTGAACCCATAAGTGGTGAGACTTTCAGGGCAGCCAAGGGTATCACATTTAAAGTGATGTTGACAGATGGGTTTTTTGTCATTACAGTTGAAGCTGTAGCCCTTGTAAACAAAGCCGGTGCCTCATTTTTTGGACATGATTGGGTAGCTTACAGATAATGTGGTAGGCACAAAAAAGGCGCCATGCCTGTTGCAGATATTGTGGACAGTGTTAACATCCCAGAGCTCAATTTGATCATCCACACAAGCACCAGGCTCAGGTTCCTGCTCCCCCTCAAGCTCTGATGTGGGATCAGAATGTCATTTGGAATAAAACAGCTTCTCTTGGGGATCATAGGGGGAGTATATAAAGGGAGAGTGTGTGTCATGAATGAAATTTCAATACTTGTATTGAAAACCCGGGGATCAAACCCCAGCCCTCAGGAAATGCCTTGTGTCAACCAGGGTAGACAGGCACCTGCCAAACTGCCAGTTGGACCAACCCCTGGGCTGCTGGAGATGCCTTGTCCCAACCAGGAGGAATGGGAACCTGCCAGTCTGTCAAGTATTGAGACTGAAAGTTCAATATCAACATCAGAAGCCCTGAAATTGAAACCTGACCCTTCAAAGGCAAATTGAGTCACCCAGGATGGACAGGGACCCGCCAACTCATTGAGTTGCAAACCCAAGTTGTTGAATTACTTTGAGACCCGCCAGATTTTTAAGGATGATTCCCCAAATGATTACCAGATTGCTGTAAACCTTGTGTCACCAAAGATCCAGACCTATGCAGAGGTTGTAGCTTGCCTTAAGGAGGTTAAAACAAAACCTACTGTTAACTCTGCCAATGACCACCAGCAGCTTCCAGTCTTCTGTCCAGAATGGGTAGTACAATTGAACTACTCAGGTGATGTGGTGAACAGTAGCGGCAGAACAAAGCATTGCCACTTCTATTCATCAGAGCAAGCACAACCAGGATCTGCTGCTCTCAAAACCAAAAGCCAAGATCCAGGTCCTGCCAGCAAATTGTCCACAGGCCTGAAGTCCACAAAAAGCAAAGAAGCAAAATCACCTGGTATAAGAACTCTGACAGTATGGGGATGACCCTATTGTCATTTTCAATAATAAAGTTTTATGAACCTTTGGTTTGAACAAATCCTACCTTATCTTGTTTTAGTGATCTTTCATCTCAACTCTGGCCAAGTAGACAATCAGGTGACCACCCCCTATAGAGACCAACCTGTCAATTCATCTCAGGCACTATACCATCCCCCTGGAGCCCCCTTTTGACCTGTGGATTTTACCAAATACCCGCCCAATACTGCCTACTTGGAGTTTAACTTGAAGAACATAATCATTTTCAACCTCTTGGCAAGGAATAGAGAGACCAAATACATAGGACGCAAAGGAAAGTGGTATGTGAGGCTGCCAAGATTGTTCAAATACAAGTACAATTATCTGCCTGCCTACTTTTTTCTCATGACTCCACCCTTAAACCCTTGACCCAACCACCCAATGGAACCCTCCACCACTTCTGAGACCACATCCACTCAACTTTTTGGAGTACTCTATATTACTTTGACAGGATTGGTGGACTCTATGATGCCCAACTTTGGGCCCTGGTCTTTACTTGGTCAATCTGTTTCCTATATTATCAAGTTAGCACCAATCCTATGGTGGGCATTACTCACTGGCCCGGTGGTATCCCTTCCTGAGCCACCTAATGCCTCTTTCTATGCCTGTCTTCTTGAAAGTGGGAAGGGATAGGCCTATTTTCCTCAGGTTCAGGTGATGATGTTGGGGTCTTTGGAGGAGCTTTAGCCTTCAAAGACTGCTTTTTGGGGATAGTTTTGGCCTTAGGGGGTTGACCTTGCCCTTGGAGGACTAAGATGCCTTGGGCGTAGCTTAAGGGGTTGGCCCTGGGAGGCATCTAAAAGTATATCAGCATCAAAATATGGGTATTTTGAGGGCTTTTAAAATGGAAAAATTAAAATTTTGATAGTATATTTTTTAGACTTTCTCTACAATTCTATGTAAAAATATTTACTTTTTTTCTATAAAAATTTCAATGTTTTTTATTATGTAATTTTTTTTATTAGCAGCGCAAGTAGGCAAAACTTTGAGTTTTGACTGAAAACTTGCAGTTAAAATGGCGTTTTTGAGATGATGTAATTGAGATGCTGTAGCTCAAAAACATAGTATTCTGACCATTTTTATATTAAATTAATAAATTTACAGTGGAGCTACCTCAACCAGGCCAAAGAGTAAAATTTAAATTTCACAAAAACTAACTTATACAACTTGGGTTAAAAAGTACCCAGTTGTTTAGCAAAGGCCAAAAAATACATATTTGCAAAGTTTCAAAAGTTTCTTACATTCTTTAATACTATGATTTTTTATGTTAAAAGGTATTTTTTAAAAGTGGAAAGAAAGAACCTCAATAGGGGGATTGATATAACGTAAAGTGGCGTCATATATAATTTCCTCTTATTCTCCCCTATCCATTACACACATCAAATCAATTGAGTGATATGAAACCTGGTGGAATTCAAAGTGACGTAAATTGAAATGGCATAATCACCTCCCTTTATATTAAAATCACTAATAAAATATTTTATTAAAGAAACCCTTATCACCTTATCCATTTATAGATAAGTTATAAATTACATATAACAAAGGTGGTTTTTTTTACCTTGCAATGATAATCACTAGTAGGACTATCATAGTGACATTGTTTAAGGTTGTTCCTATTATAAGTGTCTTGGATTAATACTATAGAAACATCTTCTGATTGTATACAACAGGATTTGATTTAGTTCAGAAATTAGCTTGTTTTAGTTTGAGATAAATAGCGTAAATAAAGATGCCATAAAATTGAGATAGTGTAAACAGCCCCACACTAAGTGATTTCATATGTAAATAAAGTTAGCAAAATAAGATTTAATTAATTTGACTCTAATAATGAAATTGAGATAGTGTACTTTTGAGATGCTGCATTATAAAATTTTTAAATTAATTTTAACAATTTATTGTTTATTTTATTTTCTTTGTGATTCAAAAGCACTAACGCAAAAAACACCATCTCAAATTAAATTCAAGATGGTGTTTTTGAGATGATGTGTCCTACCGTGGAGTAGGAATGTTGTGTTCTGAGGCCCGGCACAGACACACAACAGGGAATCCTAACTGTATGAGTGGATTCATACAAAGTCTTGGTTAGATGACAGGGAAGGCTATGCAATTATCTTGTGGCCCTGAATGAATAATCTCTACTAGTTGTGGCTAGAGAGAGGCAAAAAGTACTTGGAAACACAAAGACAAAAATATGAATAGAACTTAAATTTTATTGGTGATAATGAAATAGGATATATACTGTGTAGCTTTACCATAAAACAGTACATGGAAGGTAGGATCACTTGCCACAAGCATGAGTGGGGCAAGTGAGTTGCAGGGAATCTGGAAGCCAAACAGTTGAACTTCCCAGTTTTGTAACATACTCATTTTGAGGGGCAAAAGCAAAAGCAAGCAATTTGTCCTCAAAATAACCCTTCAAAGGCAAAATCAAAACATGGTGAGTGGCGGCATTTATGGCATTGCCCCCCTCTAGATTGGCCTTAGGGGGTAGTACTTGTAGAGAAACTTGGCATGTACTCAGGCAAACAGACAACCACTAGAGAGGAGTTTCACAGTGTACTCTGACCCACGTTTGAAGGTCGCTTCTAGAGGCCCAACCCACAACATATCTAGCTTGTGAGTGTGTCCTCCTACTTTATGCTGATAATAGAAAACAAGATCTCCAATATTGAACTCAGGCAAAGGGGGACATCCAGCATTATCAGGAGAGTGTTCAAGCATCTTGGTCTTATATGCAGAGGTATACACTGTGTCCTGTATGTCAATTATGCAGTTGACTAGGTCTTTGATATGGGCATCAGGGTCCATAGCCTTATCAGAGGAGACTAGGGGGCAGGAGCAACAGAGTGGTGGCCTTGCGCCCACACAGCATAGAAAAGGGGGAATATCCAGTGACACAATGTTTGCTGAGGCAATAGGCAAAGAGAGCAGCGGGTAAGTATAGATCACAATTTGCAGCGTTGGAGTAAGTGAGTTTCCTCATGATAGAGACCAAAGTCAAATTTTCACGCTCAACTGCCCCATTGGTAGAAGGATTATAGGGGGCAGAGAAGGATTGGTGGGACCCCAAGACCTCAAAAACAGAAGTCACCAACTTAGCATTGAAGTTAAATCCATTGTCTGACAACAACACTTGAGGGCAACTGTGTCAATAGAATACATCTTGCAGCAGGAAAGCAGCAGTTGTCTTGGAAGTAATTTCCTTAGTAGGGCGAGCTTCCACCCACTTGCTGAAATGATCAACAGCAATTAGGATGAAGCGGCAGCCTGAGCAGGAGCAGGGGAGAGGCCCTATGGCATCAATGCTGACAGTGTTGAAGGCGTGCTGCGGAGGGACTAGCTTGAACTTATGAGAGGCAGCTCAAGGTTGTTGGATCTTGCAGTCATAACAACTAGCAATGTCATTTGGAATCAGCAGGAAGAGGTTCTCCCAGAAATAGTTTTTCTGGAGCCAGTCATGGGTCTTGGCAATTCCTCTGTGTTTAGTCTCCTTATGAGCTTAGAGCACCAGCAAAAGGCAAAGACTGGGCTGTACGTAAGGCAGGTATTGCTCACACATCTTTTTAAAGAGTTGGTTATTGCAAAATGAGAGTGTTCTCAGATAGCTTGGACAGGTAATTTTGAACTTCTTCTGTCTTGTTCTCCCAAGAGGAAGGATACCCAATTAGTTCATATAGTTAATCAGCTTCAGCAGGGTGTAGAGCAAGGATGGGCATTCTGGATAATCCATCAGCATTCTGATGCCAGATCCCGGGACAATGTAGCACTGTGAAGTCATAACCCTGCAGGAAAAGGGCCCATCTAGCTAATTGTTCCTCTGGTTCTTTGAGCTGCTGCAGCCACTTAAGCAAGGCGTGGTCAGTAACCATAGTGAAATGGGTGACATACACGTAATGACGGAATTGTTTGACTGCATGCAATACAGCAAGGCACTCTTTCCCTGTGATGCTGTAGTTCTTCTCATGTTTGTTGACAACAAAAGAAGTATACACTACAGGGGGATCCACTTCTTCATCATCTAGTTGAGCCAAAATAGCTCCAATAGCTAGGTCTCTAGCATCAGTGTAAAGGAAAAAATTTCTTAATGTAGTCAGGATACACCAGGATGAGATCCTCTTTGAGTTTTTTCTTAAGGGTCTCAAAGGCCTGTTGCTGACTAGCAGTCCATTTGAAAGGAACAATATGTAACATTTGAACCAAAGGCTTGCTAGTGTCAGCAAAGTCAGGGATAAATTGTCTGTAGTATCCCATCATACCCAGAAAGACTTGAACTTCTCACAGGTTGGTGGGTGGAAGCATTTTTTCAATGGCCTCAACTTTCTTAGTCATGGGGTGAATCCCTGTCTGGTTCACTTAATGGCCCAAGAATTTAAGGTGTTCCTTGAAGAAGGTACACTTAGATGGCTTTAAATTAAGGCCAGCTTCTCAAATCTTGATTAACACTTCTTTGAGATGAGCCAGGTGATTGGTAAAGGTATCGCTAAAGACTGTTATGTCATCTAAGTATACTAGTACATATGAGAGCTTTAAATCACGGAGGATGGAGTTCATGGCTTGTTGGAAAGTAGCTGGGGCATTGCAGAGTCCTTGCAGCATTTGTGTAGGTTCAAACAATCCTCTGGAAGTGATGAGCGCAGCCTTCTGTCTATCCTCAGGAGAGAGATCAACTTGCCAGTACCCAGAGGCTAGGTCTATAGCAGAGAAGAACTTGGAGCCCATAAGGCGGCAGAGAGCATCATCAATACGTGGTAAGGGATAAGAATCCTTTTTGGTTAGAGAGTTCAATTGTTGGCAGTCCATCACAATATGATGACCTCCATCCTTCTTTATTTATTATGAGCAAGGGGGAGGCCCATGGTCTCTGAGAAGGAGCATTTAGTCCAGCTTCTAAAAGTTTTTTGAGCTCTTTAGACACCTGAGGGTCCTCTACGTAACTGTAGCAATATGGTTTAGCGCAGAAGGGGGGAGCATCACCAGTATCAATCTGGTGAATAACTCCTTTGGCTATACCATAATCAGTGCTATCTTTAGCAAAGATATACAAAAACTGATCTAGCAAATCAAGCACCTCCTTCTGTTGGACTGGGGATAGCTGCAGGAAATCTTGCGCAGTGAACAAGGATAGGACTTGGAGCTTGTCTTCAGGTAAATTAAAATCCTGGATTGTACCAAAAGGATGTAGTAATAGGACATTGGGTGCATTCAGCAACTTGCCATAGCTAACAAAATGCCCTCTAGACAAATGTATGAGGAGAGCGGTTAAGTTGGTGACCAGCAATTGAACAGGGTCTTTATGAGAGACATCCAAGATTACTGGGCAGAGGTAGGGTTTGTTGCGGCCTAGCAAGGGAGGAGAGTATAACTCTAGGAATTTACATTCAGGTAACTCATAAGAATCTTTAATTCTATGATAGCTTGAGATCCAGGGGGAATGGTAACAGCAGAAGTGGCCAGGAGAAGAATCCCTTCAGACGCAGGGCAAGTCATAGGAGGGCACTTCATGTTGGATGAGTGGGTACAGTATTTTAGAGTGAAGACACCAGAGGGATATTCTAAGGCACACTTCTTGAGGCGCTTTCTGTGAACTTTGACAGGCTCCTCAAAGATTAACAGGACCTCATACCCTAAAATAGATAGATAGCCATCTTTTAAATTGATGATCCCATTGTACTCCCTAAGGAATTGGGTACCAACTAGAAGGTTGTAACTCTCATTCTCCAGGACTATAACAGGTGCAGCTAATAGTAGCTTGCCAAACCGCATAAGGAGAGCATAATATGCTCCTATGGCATGAGTCATAGATAGCTCAGCTTTACCATAAGACTGATGATAGTTAAGGTCAGGGGCAAGTTTAAGCTTCTTAACAAGCTTTGAGGAGACAACATTAATAGGAGATCCAGTGTCCAAGGCAGCCTTGATCTTCACCTTTTAGATGGATATCTCTACACAAGTTGTAGTACAACCAAATGATAGGAGGACTGCCAGGATGTCCTGGGATTTTTCTAGTTGTTGTCCACCTTATTGATCATGTATCTCAAGCCTGGAAACTCCTTATAAATAGTCTGAAGGGGAAGCAAGACTGAAACGTTATTGAAAACAGTGTCAGCCACTTCAGCTGCTTCCTTGGAAGACTCTACAAGCACAGGGGACTTCTTAGCTTGAGTAAGGTATGGGCAAGAAACAACCTCTTTGGCTTCAGGCAGTGGCTTGGTGGTTGTTGTAGATTTCCCAGAACATAACTTACAAGGGAACACAATAGTCTCAGGGATTGCAAGAACTGAATACCCATAGGCGTCAGAATTTTCAATGTCTGAATTATCCATGTCTGAATCATCAGAGATATCATGGAACAGCAGCAGAATGGGAGGAGCCTCAGTGTCAGCAGGCTCAGAGTTGGCTATGGAGGGGGTAATTGAAGGAGACTGGGAAAAATTGTCAACCAAGAGCTTCTCCACCTCTAGGTTGACTGTTCTTTTCATGCCTGCTCCTTGGAATTAGCTCCTTTAACCCAAAGATTGGTACAGAATTGAGAATGGTGAACTATCTGGCCACAGTGATGGCAACCTTGGCGTCTAGGAGGATTCTGGTAGTTCATAGTGAGAAAGCAAGGGCCACAGGAAGACAAACTAGAATTAGAGGCAGCTCAATTCTCCCACATAACCGCTCCAGAATGGGTAAGGTGCATATCCTGCAATAGTGTCTTTATGCTCTTCATAGAGGAAAGCATGGCCTTGTGAGCCTCAAAGTGGAGACACAGAAGTTGATTAACCTTGAGGGCTTGAGCGCAAGCCATGTAAGCTTCATGTGCTGTCAGCTGTCTGCTAGTTATCAGTTGTTGTTCTCCCATGTAGAATCTATCTACAAATTCAGCTAGAGTCTCCTTAGGCTTTAAAGCAATATGCATGAAGGCGTCCTTCTTCACTTCAAAACTAAGGTTGTCACCAAAATTGTTGATCAAAAGCTGCTTCATCTTTTCCCAAGTCTTGATGGTGGGCAACTTGGGCACTACCACCTCCTGACAGGCCAGGTGCAGGAAGGTTAAGATGTGTTCCTTCTTAACCTCATCAGAGGCTCTCCTCATGGCAGTTTTTTTAGATAGTTAGGAATACTGCAATGGTAGAAGTTTTGGGATCAAAGACTTGTTCAAAGGTAAGTTTGAAGTGTGCTTCAGGAGTTGGACCACCATTGTTACTATCAAGTACATTTATGCGCAGGGAGAATTCTGCTTTGGACTTGGTAGGGGGCTGTCTGGCTCACAGTTGAAGAACACTTTCCTCAAGGGTAGTCAAGGTTTCAGCAGTGTGGGTGACTGTATTGTTAGCTAGGATGGTCTGTTGCTCAGTAACATCCAGGTGCTGACCCTGTTCAGTTACTACCAAGAACAGTTCAGCCAGCGGGGATGTAAGAGACAGACCCACCAAAAGGCAAGGGGCAGACCTGTCATTCACTGAATAAATTAACTCACTCATTTCTTGAACGTTCTTGTCAAGACTGGAGTGGTCTTGCTTCAGATGATCCACTTCATTGGCTAGAGCAATCAACTCTCTAGCACATTGAATTTGGGGGGTTCCTGGCAGTCCAGGGCAGCAGCCATCTTTTTTGACAACCTCAACTGGGCTAGCAGCTGTTGCCTTAATCTTGCATAGAGCAGCAACTTTGTGCTGTAGCTCAGCAACCTTAGTTGTCAAGGCAAGCACCTGAGGGTCTGGCGGTGGCTTTTCTGGGCAATCTCCAGAATTAACTCATACAGAATGGAACATCCTTCATTTCAAAAATTTCAAAATTTGTTTTTGCTTTATCTTTTATAATTTCAATTAAAAGCTCAAAGTAAAAACCAAACATTGCTTCTATTATCAGTGTCAATTATTTAATCAAGAAAAAATAATCTTTAATATTGAAAATAAGAAAAATATTTTTGAGAATTGTTGACATGGAGGATGTTCCATTCTGTATGAGTTAATTCTGGAGGTTGCCCTTTTCTGCTGGGCGTCCCTGACTGCAAGTGGACGCACAAAGCTCATGAATGGCGTCCCATAGTTTCTGTTCTCTATCCATCAGATCATCAGATGGGGGATAAGGAGAAACATCTGGCTTGGGCATAGACAACTCATTTACTTGAGTCTGGAGTTTGGCAATGGCGGCAGCAGTAGCAGCCCTCTCTCAATCAAATTCTTCATTGAGCTTGCAGAGGCCTCTGGTGGTGAGGTCTTCTAATTGTTGCAATTGATTGAAGGAGTAAGCACTGGACACATTGACCTGCTGCACAAGTTGTTTGAAATTGGTGAGGTAGGCATTCAGGATGGAATCTACTTGGGTTTTCCAGGGCTGTTCTAACTGGTGAAACTTGTGCAGACGCTCCCTGACATACTTGGGGATGGATTGGCACATTTGCTCTATGGAAGTAACCATGCAAGTTTGGGAATTAATGGGGTTTTGTTGATTATTGGATATCAAGGAAAACAGGGAGTGAATCCACTGCTGGTAAGCAGCAAACTGATCCCAATGATTAGTGACAATTGCTTGTAGGGACAAAATATCCTGAACATAAAGCCCTAACACCATTTGGTAGTGGGCTAAGGTGGGTTGCACAAAGGATGACAATAGGTGCTCAGCAGAGCCAGCTGCTGAGAGAAGATGCTGAGGAAATTGCAGAGCCACAATCTATTTGTAGTATTCTGCTTGACTGAAATTCAACTGGAGGTGAGGAATGGCCCCTTCAAGGGCTATCCCAAGGACTACTGACATGACTTGTTCTAAGTCAGGGGTACCCATGGGGTAAGCAACTAGGCAGGGACCACTCCTGAGGTTCAGTACAGTAGGGACAATAGGTGGGTTGACAATATCTTTCTCAATAGGAGGACTAGTAATTTCAGGTGAAGTTGGCTCTTGTATAGGCGGAGGCAAAGGAACTGAAAACGTGGATGCAAAAGGGATAACTGAGGGGCTTACAGCCCCTGTAGTGAGCACCATTTTTGTTGTGTTCTGAGGCGCGGCACAGACACACAACAGGGAATCCTAACCTTAGGATTGGATTTGTACTAAGTCTTGGTTAGATGACAGGGAAGGCTATGTGATTACCTTGTGGCCCTAAATGAATAATCTCTACTAGTTATGGCTAGAGAGAGGCGCCAAAGTACTTGTAAACACAAAGACAAAAATATGAATAGAACTTAAATTTTATTGGTGATAATGAAATAGGATATATACTGTGTAGCTTTACCACAAAACAGTACATGGACAGTAGGATCACTCACCACAAGCATGAGTGGGGCAAGTGAGTTGCGCAGAATCAGGAAACTGAACAATTGAATTTCCCAATTTGAAGCCAGACTCATTTCAAGAGGCAAAAGCAAAAGAGAGAGATTTGTCCTTGAAATAACCCATCAAAGGCAAAATTGAAACATGATGAATGGCGGCATTCACAACAGTCATCAAGAATGAGCACCTACTTGCAGACGTGTACAGGACCTTACATTGCAAAATTACGGACAGAACCACCATCCCTTACATCCCTACACATCAGCAAGTGGACACCATCCTACATTACTACAGGGACCTAGGACAAGCCAAAAGCAGCAACCTCTATGAATTCCTTAAACACAAAGCATGGTGGTCAAATATATACCAGGATGTCCAGGATGTCCTAGATCAATGCAAAGTATGCAAAAAGGTTTTCAAAAAGCAACACCTCACCTAATTCTGTATTGCCAATTTGTTCACAACTGCCCTTCAAAGTGTGGGCCTTAGATATTGTAGGACCCATGCCAGAGAAGCATAACAAAAAGAAATACATCATCACTGCCATTAATTTTGCCACTTGATGGCCAGTGGTACAAGCAGTGAAAACTCACAAGGCAAAGACATACAGCGGTTCATAAGGGGAAAATCATCAGTAATTTTGTAAATCCAGAACTCCTGATAATCAACAGAGGCAAGGAACTGACCTCTGAAGATACCAATGTATGCCTCACCAAGAATGGGGTCCAACACACAGTAACAACACCTTACCATCCTCAGTCCAATGGACACGTGGAGCGGCTGAACAGTAGCCTAGTGCAGGCCCTGGCCAAGCTCACTGCCAGGAGACCTGAGGACTGGTATAAGCAGCTACCAACTGTATTGCTCATATGCCAGACCTGTGTGAACAGATCCCCCGGGAAAAGCCCCTTTGAACTAGTTTACAGCACACAACCCAGCATTATCCAAGAGCTACAAGGCCCCAAGTTGGAAATGCCCAGCAAAGTTCCACCTCTCTTGGACCCACAAGTCACACAGGCTAACAACAATCAACTGAAACGAGAATAAAAATGCTTAAATAATAACTCTTTCCCTGTTGTAAATTGCGCCATTGATGCTATTTTGATATGGCCTTTGAATAGTGATATGTGCAAATATTTGGTTGGTTTTGCCTTCTGTAAATGGGTCTGCTTCAATTTCCACCCATTCTGGAATATTGTACCTGCCCTTGTCTGGTCTTGGTATGACCTCACCCCAATGTGATCCCCTCAACCACTCTGTCTACCTAATGAGTGATCATCAACCCTTGTCTACTATCTAAGTAGAATTACTTCTCCTAATAAAGACAAGTTTATCCCCATTTGTGTTGGCTTTAATATTCTTCAAGCTTTTTCTTTTCCTTTTTTCCAAAAGGAATTACTCATCTTGTATTCCATAAAATTAAGGTATTTGCCCTTAATTTTGCCCTGAAGAGCTAACCCAAGGCTAGCTTTGAACCTCAAATCTTTTGTTATAAAGATTTCCCGCTGTTCTCCTGGATGTTGTCCCCAGGAGCCAAACACAACAAAATGGTGCTCACTACAGGGGCTGCAAGACCCTTGGTTACTCCATTCCCACACACATTATCTGGTACTTCCCTCTTTGTTTCTGAAGTACCATAGCAACCTAAAGTTTCTGGTCTTCCTCTAGAAGAAGATATCACTGATACCCCCTCAGCTCTTATAGTAATGGTGTTGTCTCCTGGGCCTGCTTGGGCCCCCTTCTAGCTTTCTCTCTCAATTATGAGCAAGCTTGTGCCGCCGCACGCTCCCTCCTCCACAAAGACACTGTGGCAATGTACACTATCCCTGGTCTCTGTCCTGGGTATGCTTCCAAAGATCTGTATTCCTTCCTCTTCAACTTTGGACTTCCCCCTGCGTTGATGGAGTCTATGGAGACTATTGGTGTGTTAGTTAACCAATTTATCCAACCTGCCTTGGTTCATCATAAACTTGCGCTAGGATCCCAGAACCAGCTTCTGATTGCTGTAGCCACTGCTATCTTAAACAACCATGCACAAAATATGGCCTATCAAGAATGGTCCCATAGTCTCTTTGCTTGTATTTCAGATAACCAGTGCAACTTGCTGGCTTTTCAGAAATACTTAACCTCATCCTTGAACTCCCTTTGTTCCTTGCTCCCTGGTTACATAAAGGATCAACTATGCAAATTGGATGAACATCAGGCCGCATGGCGTGGGCAGATAGAAGCAACTCTTCAAAAGTATTGTCAGGATTTTGAGACCTTATTTAATGAGCTCAATCAATTTTGAGAGCATGTTAATTCCCAACTTGAGTTGATTGGGACCCACGTCAATAATTGGGGCCAACATCTGCACCAATAATATGGTCTGGATAAGTCTGTGTTAGGAGACACTATGTATCAGGTTCAAAACTATGTTGATGATAGAGTAGCTTCCATTGAAGTGACTCCTCCCACTCCTTCTGTTGAGGTCCTGTCTTCCTTTGAAGCTAAGGTATGATAAGCCATAGCTGATTTCAAAGCCACTAATTGATGTCAAGCCTCTGTTACAAACCCTCCACCAGTAGAGCCTACGCCCAACCCTTGCATCACCTTGTTAACCAACCAAGTAGCTACCTTGCAAGGTGAGATTGAGTATTTGAGACAATGCCTCTCTGACCCTGATGATTTGTCCTCTGACTCTGATGGCAAAGGGGAGGCTGAGGTCACTGGTACTCCTACCTTTAGCAATCATGGGTGTTGCCCTGGCTTGGAAGGCCAACCCTGTGTCAACTGTGCTCTTGCCTTGGATCAACTAGAAGAAGTAGCAAATGATGTTGCAGATAGGCAAGATGCACTGGAAAGGGAGGTACAGAACCTCTCTTGCTTGAAAGAAACAATAAATTGACATGTTACCCCTTTGACTGCACAAACAACTTTGCTGACCACTTGTAGCAATGGGATTGCTGGTACATTAGCAGTGTAACAGATTAAGATTGATGAATTCAGAGTTGCTGTCTCTACTGCCAGGGATATCAGTGGACAAAACAGCTCTATACTGGACACCCTGGAAGAGAGCCTTTGACTTCTCTGGGCTAGACAGCCTGTTGCAGAATCTGAGTTTGAGGGTGATCCCCACATCAATGTTCTCAACCCAGATGAAAACAGCCAATCCACCTCATCATCCATTGACCCCAACTATAAGCCTTCCTTAGAGCAGATATTTGACCCTAAAACCTCTACCATTGCTGCCTTTCTGACAATCTACAAACCTGCAATGTGTAGAGCTACTGAAAAGCTTAAAAAGGAGCATATTCTCACCTGCCTGCATCCTAAGTGCCAAGAAGTTGTGGTCCCCAAACTCCCTTCCATTGTCACTTGGGAGGACATGAACCTCCTTCTGATTGAGTAATTTGGAGGAGATCTCAGCTTGGAGGTCAATAAAGATGCATTTATGCATATTGTTTTTAAGCCCAAGGAAACCCTGGCTGATTTTTCTGACTTCTTCTATATTGAAGCGCAACAGTTAATCACCAGTTGTCAGTTAACTCCCTGCAAAGCTTATACGGCATGTTCAAATGCTTTGAAGGTGAACCAGCTTCTATGCCTGCACCTTAAGGCACACAAGGATTTGCTCACTTCCATGAAGAGCGTTAAGAAACTCTTGCAAGACATGCATTTGACCCATGGAGGGATGGTGATACATGAAAATAAAGCCAGCAATGATGGGACTACCTCTTGTATGCCGCAAATTATGACTCTTGGCTAAAGTGGACAGCCTAAGAGACAAGGATGTCATAACTGTGGTCAAATAAGGCACTGCTTGTGTACCTGCACTAATCCTTGGGTAGAAGATTGCAACCCAAAGGAGCAGGAAGAAAAAGAGAGGTCATCTTAGAGGCAGAGACGCTCTCTGCTGACCAATCTCCCCCGTCTCCTCCTGATCTTCTCTCTGACAATTAATCTCCCCCTTCAGCTGGCCCAACTATCCTTCACCTGTTCCACAATCTTTCTAGTGACTCTGAACCTGAAGATTCTGACTTCAATGAATTAGATAGTTATGGCTACTCTGTGTTGGCTGTCCCAGAAACTATGTCTGTCCCTTACAAGCTTTGCTCAGGAAGAACCACACCTACAACTTGCCCACCTCCAAGTGAAGCAAAGACCATGGTGGCTTGCCCTTACCTAGCCCAGGATTATCAATCTCCCACCCTTGTAGACTCTTGTGAGGAAGCTGCTGATCTAGTTGAGGCCCTCTTCCATAATGTGACTGTATCTCTCCCATTGCAGACTGTGTATAAGGAAATTCCTGTCTTAAAATACATGTTAGCTAAATGGGAGAAAAAGCTGGAAGCTGCGAAAGACATTCTGGCTGACTTACTCCCCTTTGGGAAAAATACTACCTGTGTGGAAGTGTCAATCTAAAAGCTTAAGATCAAGGCAATTTTGGATATGGGTTCTCCAGTCAATGTGGTATAATCCAAGCTAATGAAGAAGCTTAATCTGGCCCCTGACCTCAACTACACTCAATCATATGGTACTACTGGAATGGCTCAGACTCAAGCCATTGGCACCTACTCCACCCTGCCCATGAGGTTTGGAAAGCTTCTCATCACTTTCCCCACTGTTGTCCTAGAGAACAAAAGCTATGATCTCCTGGTTGGTAACAATTCCTCTGAGAATATAATGGAAGTGTAAACCTTTGAGATGGATACCTATTGCTCTTAGGATATGAGGTCCCTTTAATTTTTGAAGAACCTCCATGTATCCCAGGCAAATGCCTTAATACTTGTGTGCTCAAGTATCCCATGGGTATCTTCTTGTTCAAGTACAGAACTCATTCCTCTAATATGTGTTCCCCTCTGCCTTCCTGCCCTGAAGAGTAAGGTGTGCCTCTTCTTGCCCCTGAGGCTGTCACCATCCCTCCAGGCTCTCAAGTGATTATAGACTCTCAGATATCCTACAAACTTCATGAAAAGTTATTGTAAATTGTGCCATTAATGCTATTTTGATATGGCCTTCAAATAGTGATATATGCAAAGATTTGGTTGGTTTTGCTTTTGATTTTGGGAATTCCTCCCCTTCTGCAAATGGGTTGATACAAATATCCACCCATTCTGGAATACCATACCTGCCCTTGTCTGATCCTGGTATGAATTCACCCCAATGTGACTCCCTCTGCCACTCTGTCTACCTAATGAGTGATCATTGACCCTTTTCTACTATTTAAGTAGAATCATTTCTCCTAATAAAGACAAGTTTATCCACATTTGTGTTGGCTTTAATATTCCAAGCTTTTTCCTTTCCTTTTTGCCAAAAGGAATTCATATTCTTGTATTCCAGAAAATTAAGGTATGTGTCCTTAATTTTTCCCTGAAGGCTAACCCAAGGCAAGCTTTGAACCTCAAATCTTTTGTCATAAAAATTTCCTGCTGTGCCCTCCTGGATGTTGTCCACAGCAGCCAAACACAACATCTTGCAAAGTGGGGGAGGGCGGCTTGCCTAAGCACTCCCCTGAGCCTTTCCCTCCTCAGTGTTGTTATCAGTGCCTGCTTGATTAACTTGAGTGGAGTGATTCTCATTTGAGGATAGAGGTTATTGGCTTGGTTGTTCTGCTTATTAGGTTGAGGGTCCTTCTTTACTGTGGGGCTTTCCTTTTGTTTGTTTGTTACATGTAGGCTGTCAGATTTCTGTGTGGCGCATTTTTCTTCTAAGAATACATCTTGGAGGTTCTTGCAGAGTGTCATGTCAAACTGACGTCTAATGTGTGGGGTGGCCATTGTAGAAATCCAATTGTGGTCCAACTTTGTCAAAGTTAATGGTTTTGGGAGCTCATTCATGTAGATCTTTGTAGGCTGCAATGTACTCCTCAATTTTTCCTGTCATTTTGAAGGTTCTGAGTTCTTTCATGATCACCACATCAGAGTCTTTTATGTCAAACTTTTCAAGGAAGGTGGCTTTGAACATATCTCAGTCTTCACTGTGATCAGGATGCTGGTCAAACTATTTGCTTACAAAGGTGAAGCAGTCCCTGTGACACGTAGGGCAATATTGCTGGCCCAGAGTCTGTGTCAGGATTCCCTTTTTCTATTTTTAGCTGCTATTATT